>PVLA01010157.1:0-66515 GCA_004027455.1 Hydrochoerus hydrochaeris | reverse complement strand
TGTTCCTGCCATGGAGCTGGGTGGCCATGGATTGAATCCTTTGAACCATGAACCAAATTAAACTTGTCCTTTAAATTGTGTCAGATATTGTGTCCAGTAACAGGAAAGCTGACTAATACACAACTTTTGTTAGTCTCTGAAGGTAAATGCTCATAGATACTTGCTCACTGATTAGATCTGGGGTTAAAGAGAAGAATCAGGAAATGACAGTGAAATTTTTCAGATAAAGATACCATATGGGAAAAAAAAAGATGCCATACTGAAATGGAAGAGTTCAGAAGGAGCAGGTCTGGATGGAGTTAGTGGGTAAGAAATCTTATTAAAATGCCTCTTACTATACTATGTAACAATGATGGTGAAACTTTTAGAGCTTCAGTGATACAAAGAGCCTGCTGTGGCATGTGTGCACAGGTTTGTCACCACTGCTATATAAGCAGAGATATAAAAAAAGCAATTGAATATAGAAGACTGGAGTTGCAAGAGAAGGTATGGGCAGGAGTTATACAATTTTGGGGGGGGTTGTTCACACATAGACGATTATTAAAACAGTGCAATCACCAAAGTAGTTGTTGTGGTTAAGCTTAATTGTATCAATTTGATTAATTTGGGAGCTTCAAAACAAAAAACTTCAGGGAACAAAGGGGATAAATTTAGCAGTCTAAAGATGACCAATACTAGGAGAATAACAGACAGTATAGTTTTATGGCATAAACATCATGGCTGGGTGGAATTTTAGGAAGATGGGATGGATATGATGTAGAAAGGGCAATGAAGAGTAAGCAGCATAGCCAGGCGTGGTGGCTCACACCTGTAATCCCAGCACGCGGGAAGTTGAAGCAGGAGGATTGTTGCGAGTTTGAGACCAGCCTGGGTTACAAAGTGAGCTCAAGGCCAGCCTGAACTGCATAGAGACCCTGTCTCAAAAAAGACAAAAAAAAAAAAAAAAGAGTAAGCAGCATGCTTTCTATTTGTACAGGTCCAAGGGTAATGCAGTTTGTGAGAGACATATCAATTACAATTTGAAGAGAGTACAGAGGAAGCAAAACACTCAAAGAAGAACCAGTAATAGTGAAGAACCAATACATTGTGACAAGGAAGAAACAGCCAGACGAGAGGTATGAGTTTATATGAAGTCTACCTTCTCTATGCCATCCAAAGTCAAAATTAAAACATTGACTTTCTGTGTTGTACAGGCCAAACAGGCTCCAGAAATAAGTAGCATAACAAAGTGACAAAATTGTAGCATTTTCATTGCCCATACCTTAGTTATCTTAAATATATTAACAACTGATTATGGTACAGTAAAAGAAGACCAAGCAAAACAATAATTAAAGTGATTTTTTCCTTGAGTTTAAAAATACTAACAAAGTTATAGCACTTATTATAGCACTTAAAAAGGGCCAAGCATAAAATTAGTATGTGATAAAATCTGCCAATAAAGACATTCAGTGAGCTAAAGAACAATCATCAACATCGAATAGCCTGTGTTAGCTGAAATAATACTGAGGTAGATCCTGATATCAAGTGATGCCTGTAGGACAGAAGGCTCAAGAGACACAGGATGCAGTAGACTATACTGGACTTGTTTTAAAGTGGGGCATGAGTTCTGGTAATCACTTAGGAGAGTAATTCTCTCCAAATGCTTGCTGTATAAAATTCTGACAGAAACAGAGAAAGAGACAAAATAAGAAATGCTATAGTCATGATTTTTTTCTTTCTTTTTTCTTTCTTCAATGTTAGGCATCAAATCCAGGAACTTTTAAGTGCTAGGCAACTGTTCTGCCATCAAACCACATTCCCAAGCCCTAGATACTTTTGTTTGTTTGTTTGTTTTTGTTTTTGAGACAGATTCTTGCTATGTAGCTCAGGCTGGTCTTGAACTCACTATGTAGTCTAGGCTGGCCTCAAACTCATGGCAATCTTTCTGCCTCAGCCTCCTAAGTGCTGGGATTATAGGTGTGCACTGCCATGCCTGGCAGCCCTGAACACTTTCAAAAACTGTTTTCTGTAGGTATTTGGACCTAACATAAACCCAAACTGAGGTAAAAGAATCAGAAGGACAGAAAAGAATCATTCAGAAGGCTCTAAGACTTTATTTTGAACACTGTATGGCCACTCTGGATATGGAAAAGGACAGCATTCCCAATGTCAAAGATAAAAGCTTACCTTTAAGATTTAGCATTTTAAGATGAATAAAAATCCAAGCTTTTCTCACTTGGGATGGCAATTTTGACAGCCAAAGGGCTGCCCAGCCACAACTGTTTAGGGATTTACCCTCTTACCATTTGAAATTCTAGGCCTGAAGAGCCTAAAAAGGATACTTGCTCACCTGCACTGTGACTGACATTCTGGGGAAGTGCATTGGTGATGTTGGGCAACTCATGGCCATAATTCCCATCTTCCAGGGGACAGACATCCAGTTCGCTCCATTTCTGTAGTTGCTGCAGCCAACAAGATTTTTCCTCCACTTTGCAGTGTGGATTTAAAATTATGCACACCCATAAAGCTCCTAGAAAATAAAGTAATCCACATTTTTTATATCTCTACTTTGATGTATATGTAAACCTTATCAGTTTTATTTTGAGGTGGTAAAGTTTTTGATGCAGCAGGAGCTGGGGAGGTAGCTCAATGGTATAGTGCTTATGTACAATGCATAAATCCTGGGTTCCATCCTAGCACCTAAAAACAAACAAGGCATCAGCTTTTCTCAGTATAAAAATTTTCCAGATGTGGTCTACTTTTCCAATCCAAAGCTTCCTTAAAGCAGAATGACTATCTTGTTATC
Organism: Hydrochoerus hydrochaeris; assembly: GCA_004027455.1. NCBI lineage: Eukaryota > Metazoa > Chordata > Mammalia > Rodentia > Hydrochaeridae > Hydrochoerus > Hydrochoerus hydrochaeris. The sequence goes on along the minus strand of PVLA01010157.1, from coordinate 63,730 downwards.
TGGATCTATGTGACTATGATGATGTACAAGACAGATTTAGGCTGAGAATACTCAGTTTAAATTTGCAGTCTAACAAATATTTACTGAGAGCTTTCTCTTCACCCAAGCCCTCTCCTGGTGAATAGGATACTGTTTCTACTCTTGAGGAGTTGTCTCGTGGGGAGACAGATAGATAAAAGTTATTTGAAAATGATGTGCTAAACGAAGATTATATTTAGAGTATAACAGCGCAGAGGAAAGGAATTTAGTATGAGGATATGGCTGAAAGGAAGGTACTCAAAAAGTGTCATGTTTTTGAGCTGGACTTTCTGACCTCAGCTCCTTCAACTGTAAAACTGCAAACATAAAAATATCTACTTTGTGGGGACAGTATGGGAATCAAATGGGATAATATTTCTAAAGGGCCTAGTATATTACCTGGTACACAGTAGAATCTTAGTATTTCCTTTTTCCAAGGAAAATGATTTTTTTGGGACTTGGATTTTGAAACTGAATTAACTTGTCATCACTTTCTTCAATTTTCTGTTACTATAGCAAAGTAACATATTATGTATAACCAATGGACATTTTTTTTTCTTTAACTATCTCACCCTCTTTTTCGAGTAAACTAGCTTCTTTTCAAAGTTGGTTACATGTATGTGCCAGATAATTTCTCAACTCAAATTAGGAGTAAGAAATTAGTTCTTAATTTAAACATCATTTGACATAGAGCTGCTTCAATGGATGGAAATTTATTTAGACACTATTTCAAAGCCTCAAAGTCAAAGAAAAAATGTTTTTTTGGTCTTTTTGAGACAAGGTTTCACTCTGTAGTTCAAAATGGCCTTGAACTCACTTTGTAATCTAGGTTGGCCTTGAACTCACAGTGATCCTCCTGCTTCAGCCTCCTGAGTTCTCAGATTATAGGGGTGTGCCACCATGCTCAGTAATGAAGAATGTTTTTAGCCTTCTTTCTGATAGGAACTAATGATGAAAGTTCCTTTCTAACAGTTTAACGCCATTAAAAAATATCATGAAATATAAGCCATAATATGCAATAATTACAGTGATGGCTCTTTAGGGAGTTATAGTATTAGTGGTATTTTTTTTTACAGTTTAAGAAGTCTTTTCATCTATAGTGAAGAAAAATATTTTCATATTTAATCTTCACATGTGAAAAAAGAGGACAAAAAATTTTAGAATGACTCTGGTATCTAAGGAATGCAAAATCAATAGGATAGGAGAAGCAGAAAAGAAACGGTAAATTGAGACAGATTTACGAGATTAAACAGATAGAGTGTGGGCAAGGGATATATCTCAGTGGCACAGTGCCTGCTGAAAAAAAAGAAAAAAGAGACTGGATGCTAATGCTATAGTCACACAGAAGTTTCAATTTCTTAGTCATTCCAATATAAAGAAGATCCCTAAAAAATAAGTGTAACTACTTTAACCTATAAGTTAAAAATAAGTTTTCTATCTAATCAGGTCCTCATCAATTTGTTTCAAAAACACTCAGAAACTAAGTGTTTGCTATATCTTTAAGATATAGCAAATTTTGCATTAGCCTACAGCATTCACAGGACTGTGTTACCAGTATCTAAAAGCATGTTTTCTTCCCTACGATGAAAAAAAAAGAGACAAAACTATAGTTTAGGTATAGTGACTCATAGCTCTAGTCCTAGCACTATAGGAGGCTGAGACAGGAGAACTGCTAGCTAGAGCCCTGTTTGGACAATTTAGTGACTTACTGAGACTGTCTCAAGATAAAAAATGAAAAAGGTTTGTGGATATTGCTCAGTGTGCTCTGGGTTCAATCTTTAGTACTAAAAAACAAAGTATAAAAAACTCTAAGCAAGGTTAGCTATTATGGAAGTTTAAAATTTACATAATTATTATGTATTACATATATGATAATAATAGCTGTCATTTATCTTCAGTAGCTAGGCATTAAGCATTTTATATACATTATCTCATAAAATCTTCCAATTCTGAGGATCAACAAGTCTTGGTCTGGTTATAGAAGGTAAAAAATGGGAACCAAAGATAAATTCTAAATTTTCTTTGTGAGCAACTGGATACATCTTGATATTTTGAAGTGAAATGGAGACAGAAAAAGGAACATCAAATTTTGGTAGGAAAATTAAGAGTTTTGTGATGGCTAATCAAGTTTCAGATGTTTCTTAGAAGTGATGGGCAGCTGGATACAGCCTGAAGCTCAGGGAAAAGGTCTGGATTGGAGAAACATCTGTTTTCACTTCTGTTTATTTGTGGTATTGGGGATAGAACCCAAGGCCTTCTACACTGTAGGCAACTGTTCTACCATTGAGCTACACTCCCAACCTTCATTCAGTTAGTATTTAAAATCACAAGAATGAAGAAAATTAATTAGAGAATGTGGACAGGGAAGTGGGAGTTGTGGGGTACTCAGTCTTTAGAAAGCTTAAAGAATGGTAGAGTAGGTTGCAAAGAAGACTGAGAAAAAGTCAAGAATGTAGGAGAGAAACCAAGATGGCATACAGTTATAGGAACCAACAGAAGAATATTTCAAGAAGAGTATAGCCAATTTTATTGAAAACTGCTAAGAGGTCAAAGTAAAATGAGAAGTGAGAAGTGACTACTGTATCTATCCATATGGATGTCACTAGTGATTTTGACAGCAGCTTCCTCAGCAGAGTTGAAGCAGTGAGCAATGAAAACCCATCTGAATGTGTGCACAGGAGAATGGAGGTAGAAAATGGAAAGAGTGATTACAGATAACTGTTTTTTAATCTCTGTGTGTGTGGTAATAGTACTGAATTTAGGGCTGTGCAAAGGCTAGGGAAGTATTCTACCACTGACCTATATTTCCAGCCCTTTTTATTTTAAACCAAGTCTTTTTTGTTTGTTTTTTGTCTTTTTGAGACAGGGTCTCTCTCTATGCAGTTCAGGCTGGCCTTGAACTTACTTTGTAGCCCAAACTGACCTCAAACTCCCAATGATCCTGTCTCAGCCTCCCAAGAGCTAGGATTACAGTCATGTACCATCATGTCCCTCCTAAACCAAGTCTTATTAGGTCATCCAGCCTGGTCTCTAATTTGTGATCCTCCTGCCTCAGTGTCCTGAGTACCTGGGATTACAGGTATGTTACACCATGCCCAGTTGCAGATAACTTTTTCAAGAAGTGATGCTTTGAAAGAAAAATGAGAAATGAAGTAATAATAAGAGGGAGCCAGTTGTAGCATCAAAGTAACATTTTCTTACATTTGGGGTTGAAGATAGAAGAACATATATGTATGCTGATAGGAAGGAGGTTAGTAGAGAGAGAAAAATAAATGATGCCAGAGAAAGAAAAAAATTGCAGGAGCAAAGGTCTTAAGAAATAGAGATAACATAGAACCCAAAATATGTATGTGAAGACTGGTCTTTCATCAGAGTTGAGACACCTTACGAATTCTAATAAAAGAGAAGGCAAAGCACACTAACATAGGTAAATAGATTTGTGTGGTAGTAGGGGGATCAGAAATTGCTTCTATTTTCTCTAACTCAAGAATTAAAAGCAGTGAGCTTTTTCCTCTTCCCCTTTTTCTGGTACTAGGAACTGAACCAGGGCCTTCACAATGAGTGACAGTCCCTAGCTCTTTTTTATTTTTTTATTTCTAGGGTCTCACTAAGTTACTCAGGATGGTCTCAAATTTGAATTTTACCTCAGCATACCAGAATTCTAGGATTATAGGTGTGTGCCACCAAATCTGCCTTTATTTCTTGTTTCTACATTTGTTGTTCCTAAATCCCCTACCTTGACCCTACCCAGGTAGAAAGGCTTCATGACCATTTTCTTAGATATAAAAATATTAGAAATGAGAGATTTTTCATAATGGATCCAAGTACACAATAAGATCTTTAAAAGCACTGGGAGCCAGTTCTGCTTACTTCCTCTCGCTTACCTTTGTCCAAAGGCTGAATCCAAGTCCATATCACAATCTAATGATCTGCACAGAAATAACTCTAAGACATTTAAGCCTCGAATGAAATTTGCTTTCTGAAGAAGGCTGATTTCAAATTCTTAAGGAACAAGCACTTAAAAAAAAAAGTACATAACAAGATGGAATTGAGGGAGATATTACATAGGGATATCTGACTTAGGGTTCCACTGTTAGGGCCACTTACTAATGTGTGAGCCTGAAAAAAAGTACTTAACTTTTCTGAGTTCAGTTTTTCTCATCCAAAAATATGGAGATGGTAATGTCTTACCCTGGAAGGGAATCCATGTCTACAATCCATTCTGAGGAAAGTTCAGAAGCAGTTTCCAAGAGCTTTGTGTTAAGTAAGCCTTTAACCCAGGTTAAAATTGAGTGACTAAACTAATAGCGTGACATTCATATACTTCAGACTGTGTGACTGTGTCAAAGTAAAGAGTTTATCTACACTTCCTTAATTTGTATCCAGAAGTAACTAGATCTATCTCTGTTTCTTGGCAATAGATACACAAATACCTTACAGAATTATTATTAGAATTAAAAGAGACAATGTGAGTATGATCTGCAATACAGATTAGCATATAACACTTAACATTGTACCCAGAATTTTGTTTCATTTTATTTTTGGTTTGGTACTGGGGGTTTAACCTGGGTCTTTACAGTGCATTATATCTCAAACCCTTTTTAAAGACAATTAAAAAATTTTTGAGATAGCTATCATTAAATAGCCCAAGGCTGGGCTCAAATTTTTGATCCCCTTGCCTCAACTCCCCAGAGTGCTAGCATTACAGGTGTGTGCCACCACACCCATCTTTATTCATTACTGATAAGAGCTGCAAAACCCTTGGTGCTCCAGGAGATATGAAAAAGCTTTACCACCCAAACTAAAACCCAGGCTTCCTAGCCTCCAAATAATCAAGTATAGTACAGTTCCAAAGTCATATACCAGGGCTGGAGATATAGCTCAGCGGCATAAGCACCTGCCTTGCAAGCGCACAGTTGTGAGTTTGATCCCCGGTACTGATTAAAACAAACAAACAAACAAACACAACAGACCAAAGTCATTTACCATATCCCTGAAACTTTTAATCCCAAAACTGTAAAATATCTGCTTCAGTACAGGAGAACCCTTTAAAATTCCAAGCTGCAGTATTTTCTGAGAGAAGTTTGTTTTCTGGGGAGGGGAAGTATGAAGGTATTGTATGGAACTTTCTGAATATACCATATTACAACTTTTATACTGTAACTCTCAATTGGGCCATGCTTAGATGATAAGTTAAGAGTGTAGAAGATTCTGGAAATAAGGAGAGGAGTTAAGGATTAGTATCACAAACTTAGCCTTGGAGCAGGGGAATAAAAAAGAGAAATGATGACCAAAAAAGACCAAAGATGAGGCAAAGACTGCCTCAATGGGGAGAACCTAGAGCTGAAAGTCTATTCAGGAGTTTATTGTTCTAATCTTATCTAAACATTATAAGGCCTTAAACCAGACTAGTGATGATGGGAAACTAAAAATGAGAAGAGACATTGCATTATAAAGATCAAGGAATCAAAGCCATGGCTGGGTATAGGGAATCAAAGAAAAAAGAAGTACTCAGTAACAAATTTGCTAGATTAAGGATGGAGGTGCCAATTCTAGAGTTATGGAACTGTATTTGTTTTTTTTTTCCAGAAGGCCTGAATTAATTTTGGATTTGTCAGTGGAAATGGTCAATGGTAACGGATGGGACTAGGACTCAGAGTATTGAAACAAGACTGCTTTAGTCAAAGAGGTCTGGCTAGGAGTAATAAAGAAGAGCAGACTCAGGGAAAGTAACAAGAGTAAGGCTGATAAATATTTGCAGAGCAAGGATACTGCTATGCAACAGTGAAGGGGTTTTCCTTCAGCAAAAGTTTCTATGTAGGTAATATCTGTAAAAGTGTTAATGTCAACAGCAAAGCACAATGCTGGAGAAGCAAGAAAAGTGAATTCAGAGTTATTCTAAGTGACCTCTATAGAACTAGAGCTTCATCAGTTATACTTAGCAAGACTCATGCAATGATTGATAGCAAATGTTCACTGCCACTGTTGCTGGAGGGCAAACTGGCAGGGTGTAGCATTTCTGAGAGATGGGGACTTACCTAGCTCATCCCAGAGCTGCCTGCACTTGTCTGTCATGCTTGTTCCTTGCTGCCTCCAGAGTGTGAGCCGTGGGTCAGCCATAAACTGCTCAGTTATAAGTGTCAGCATCCTGGCTCCATTGGAATCTCTCATCCGCAGCATCTCTCGAACCTAACATGCAAGGAGGGGCAAGAGATGGTAACTGCATAGCATAAAAAAGCAGGAGAAGGAAGAGAAACAGGGTACAGAGAAGATAAAATATTTGAACACACCATGTCTAAAGACACAGAAAGAAGGCCTCTCTCTCTGTAGGCAAGAGCTTCACACATAACAGGAAAGTCTGTTTGCATAATGAGATGCTACTTCATACCCACTAGGATGGTTAGAATAAAAAAGTCAGAGAACAAGTGTCAGTCAGGATGTAGAGAAATCAGAAGCCCATTCACTGTTGGTGGGACTATAAAATGATACAGCTACTTGGAAAATAGTCTACTTAGAACTTGTAAAGATGTTTACAATAGTAGTAGTTATAATACACAAAAGATACAAATAGTCCAAATGCCCAACAACAGATAAATGGATGAATAAAATGTGTAGTATTCATATAATGGATATTCAGCCATAGAAAATGAATATTAATTCATGCAACAACAAAGATAAACCTAAAAACCATGAGACTAAGTGTAAGAAGCTAATCACAAAAGATTACATACTATATCATTCTTTTCATACAAAAATCCAGAATAGAGAAACTAAGTCAGGTGTGGTGGCACATGCCTGTAATCCCAGAACTCTGGGAGGCTGAGGCAGGAGGATTGCAAATTTGAGCCCACCCTGGGCCATTTGGTGATGTAGCAAGATCCTGTCTCAAGATAAAAAAATAAAAAGTGCTGGGGTATAGCTTAGTGTGAATGCCATGGGTTTAATCCCTAATACTATGGTGAGGGAATTTTTTGAGAGGAGGAAACAAAACCAACAGAAACAAAAAGTAAATTACAGGTTGTCAAAAGTTGGAGGAGGAGGAGAAGGAAGGAGGGGGAGGTGGAGGTAGAGGAGGAGACAGTATGATAGCTGAGAGTTTTATTAGGTTTCTTTTGAGTTGATGAAAATGTTGACTGTGGTAATGGCTGCATATAACTGAATATACCAAAAAGCACTGAATTATAAACTTTAAATGGTTGAATTGTATGATATATGAATTACATTTTATCAAAGTGTTAAACCAGGAAAAAACCTGCTGTGACAGCCCCCAATTTCAAAACACTCTTCTGGGACATTGTTGAAATGAGTCCTCAAAGCTTCACCAGGCAGCTGTGGGTTCAAAGCAAAGAGAAGACAGTTTCTGTACTAAACTTCCCCAGGGATGTTAGCTCATTCAGAGAATACAGCAGGAGGAACAGGACCCCAGAGCGAAGTAGCCGAGACCCAAGGCTGCAGCCGCTTAGGTCTGCTCTGCTTGGTGCCTCCCATTAGGTTGCAGGCATCAGTACTGCTAGGTCAAGTGAGTTAGGCATAACATGAAGCTAGAAGCCTACTGAATTTGGTTTTCTTAAAGCTTAAAACTAACCAATCAATTACCATTTTTATATCTTACCTTGGCAAACATTGAGTTGAGTTGCTTTCCAGAGCCATAGTAACCCCCCTGGGAGAGAAAGAGCTTCACTTGTTCTTTCACCTGTTCTTCATCCAAATGCCAACAGTTCTCATCATCAATGCTTGCCCCTGCTGTTGGGTCAGGGGCACCTGTGAGGTATGGGAACAGTGAAATGAATCCCCTGAGATCACATACCACATGCTCAGCTGGAGGGGCACTTTGTGAGCATATTCAAATGCACATAAGTTATTCTGCTTTAATATGGGCTTTGTGAACTCAGATCCTAAATATGTATGAGTCTAATGCTTGTTTCATGTTCACATATGTCACAGTTGTATCTTCTCCTAAGGTCTTCTTCTTATACCATCCAAGGGAAAAGAGCATGGAAGGAAATACACATGTGATATTATGAAAAAAGTATTCAATGTTTGTTTGGTTGCTGACATACAACTTGCAAAAATTCTTGTCTTTTTATATGTTAATGAGTTGATTAATAGTTGGTAGCTTCCAGATGGCTTCTGGATGAGTGCTATTCACAAAGGCAGATACAGAGGGTTAGAAATTTTAGTCCACTACCCATAGGAAGGCAGAGGGGTTGAAGATAAAGTTGATCATCATTGGTCAATAGATTAATCATAAGAGCTTTGTAATGAAGCATCCATAAAAGCCCACAAGAACAAGACTTACACAGACTCTAAAGGCAGAACATGGGGAGGTTCCTTTACAGTGAAACCGGAAGTAGGGAATAGGCATCCTCAACCTATCAGATCATATGCTATCCTTGGTAGCCAGTGTCAGAACTGAGTTGGATTAGAAGATACGCAATTGGTATCTTTTACAGAATTGACTATTTCCTCAGTATATGGGGGAAAATCTCCACATATTTGGTCACAGAAGTGTTCTGAGAGTATATTAGGAAAAACAGTTTATTTTTCCTCTGTGTCCTCAAAACACAACAGGAAAATAGTGATGTACTATTTTTTTCACGGGAGGGACATCTTTTTCTTGTTTCTGCTTTTCTATAAAGTTCAAATATACTTTAACATACATGCATTATTTTAAAGCTAAAAATATTTTCTTATAACATAAAAATTTCTATTTTTAAAGTTTACTATAAAACTGCTGCTTAAACTACAGGCAGAGTTGTGTATGGAGTTATATAAATTTGTACTCAAATTCTCCCATATCTGGGTTCACTTTGACAACACCACTTAAAACAGCTGTTACTTAAGACATTCCTCTTTTGTAGTAATCTGCTAGCCTGCTGCTCACAGTTGAATCCACAGCTGTACCACTTAGAGCATAGTGCTGGTAATGTGACAGGTATTTCAGAAATGTTTTTTGCAATTAAAATGGAATCTTTTTTTTCACTGTCTTACAGACAGAGTCTGGTCACATGTTTTTAGAAACCTGGATCCAAATGACAATAGACAGACCATAAGTCAACACTCTCTAGGTGTAGTCGTGCAATAGGTTATAAATGCGTATCCTATTTCAGTCAGTTAGTCTACATTTTCCCTTGTCTACTCATGTCAGAGCACTGCTTAAATGAAATCTGGGAACTGAGAAAAAGCCATTCTTTTGCTAAGTTTTTTTTTCCCCCCATGTTTTTGAGACACAGTCTCATTATGCTGTTCAGGCTGGCCTTGAGCTCACTCTGTAGCCCAGGCTGGTCTGGAATTTGCAACTATTCTGCCTCAGCCTTCTGAGTGCTGGGATTACAGGTGTGTGTCACCATGCCTGGCTCTGCTAAACTTTTTAATGTGTTTTACTCTCCAAGGGAGAAAGGTTCACACATTCATCCATTTCATAAATACTAATTAACACATATGATTTGCCAATTTATGGTACCACTATATGCTACTTGTCTTCAGTTTTTCTTTTTGTTTGTTTGTTTTGTTTTTGTCTTTTTGAGACAGGGTGTCTTCTAGGTAATTCAGGCTGGTCTTGAGCTCACTTTGTAGCCCAGGCTGGTCTCGAATTTGCAACGATCCTCCTGCCTCAGCCTCCCAAATGCTGGGATTACAGGAGTGTGCCACCACACCTGGCCTTCACATTTTTAATTCTAAACACAGTTCTAATCATATCATTTCCCTGATCTAATAATGCTCTGTTGTTACTAAAGTAAATTCCAATGCCTTGATTTGGCATTCAAAAGCTTTTGGTCCTACCTTTCATTTTCTGTCTTATTTTCCCTACACTGATGCTAACAAAGATCAACCAGAACCAAGGTTCTAGAAGTCAACCAAATTTTCTGTGTCTTATATTTTCCCCTTTACTTCTCTCCTATTTCCTTTAATGTGAGAAAGTAATAATACATAGTAAAAGTAATAATACTATTTATATAAAAATAATTTGCATCATAACTCTAGGGTCACAATGAGAAATGGAAACTATTCAGTGAGGCTACTATTGCTGAGGCCAATGTATTGCTTAGTTCACTTGAATAGGATCTTTTTCATTCTCTCACCATATTAGTATATACCCCATTGTGGTACACCTTTCTGAAATATGCCCATTTTATGTTCATTTGTTTAACTTATAATGGCAATACACTGTGTAGTGTACTTTATTATCATTACTACCATCTTTTAATTTACTTTAGAATTGTGCACTTCTTGTATATGCCCAACTAAACTGAAAAATTTAACAACAGAGATTCATTTTTGTACCTCATAGTGCCTGGTTCATTGTGCCAATATTTATAGACTTTATAGTACTGAGTTCATTTACAGAATGAATAAATATATGTTTTATTGACCATCTCGATGTAAGCTCCATGTGGGCAGATACTATAACCTATACTTCTTTTGCATACTGAAAGTGGCATTGCAAAACTCCTTATCCTTAAATATTTGTTAATAACAACCAGTCTCTGAGTTATTCTTATATTTGAGAGGTTAAGCACTTTATACACATATGCTTACTAGACTGTATGCTTAAGGACAGAAAATGTGTTTGCAGCATATTTATAATATGGAGAAAAATGTCTGGCACATAGTGGTAGTTAACACATATTAGTTAAATAAATTTCAAGGAACTTTTTTTTTTTTTTTTGAGACAGGGTCTCACTATGTAGTTCAGGCTGGTCTGGAACTCACTTTGTAGCCCAGGCTGGTCTGGAACTCACAACCATCCTCCTGCCTAAACCTCCTAAGTGCTAGGATTACAGGCGTGTGCCACCACGCCTGACTCAAAATACGTTCTTAAAAACTCTATCGGGTAGTATTATTATCTTAGTTTTTAAATGAAGAAACTGAAGTTTAGAAACGGTAACTTTTAGTTAGAAATTATATAACACAGAAAATATAACACAGCCAGAATCTCTGTTGGTCTCTCTCTAAAGCCTCTGCTCTTCAATACAAGCCTATATATACTTTCACTTTCAGCTGCTGTGATCCACCACCTGGTTTCAGTCCTCAGAATGTAAGTTGATGGTGTATATGAAGATAGGCAAATCTCATACTTTCTTGTACTACTCTGTTACATAAACTATATGGTTAGTCAGAATGATACATTTTTCCATATGAAGATAAACAGTTTTTACTAGTACAGTGATTCTCAAATGTTAACATATAGAATAATCATTTGAGATTTATGTTTAAAATACAGGTCCTAAAGCCTTACCTCTAAGAATTCTGGTTTTCAGTAGCTCAATAGATAGAACTAAGTTAAACAAAGAACTGGGTTTCTGAGTACCTTGGAGCTAAGGACAGGGATTAGGAAAGAACAGCAATGGTGCTCCAGAAGCAGAGGACAAGGTAGTTTGAATACCAATTTTCAACCTTGGATGATTCAATTAGGATATGAAAAAGCAGGAATGGGACCCAGTATCCCACGAGAGCTGGCCTTAATCAACTGGCTTAAAAGTGTGATGTGACACCCCCTCTTAAGGCTTTGAAAGGACATGAGGCCCATGTGGTGGTAGTCACAGCAGCAATTTATAAGTAGTGTGCCAGCTGTAAAACCTTGCCAGGATAAGACAAAGCCTTGAGGGTTACTAAGAATAAAAATTCACCTAAAATTTCAGAAGGTAAATGTTGGACATGTCTAGGAGATTAGAAACTGAGCTGCCAAAATGGGTAGTTACTGCAAAAAAGAGAGTAAGTCAATATTTGGGAGTCATGATAATAAACTAGAAGGAACTGGTGTGACTGCTGAGGCAATCAGAGTCATCTGAGAAGAACAAGAACTGGCAAGAGGCCGCACTGAGGATTATCTAAGACATTTTTATTTATTTAACTAACATTTACAGAGAGCCTGATATGTAACAGAACCTGTGCCTAATAGTAGAAATAAAGTGAATAAAGCTGATATGATCCCTGTCCTCATGGAGCTAATAGACTATTTGGAGAGACATTAAGAAAATATGGGGTGGGGGAGTTGCTGAGAGTTGAACCCAAGGGCTTGTACTAAGTACTTTACCACTGAGCTACTTCTCCATCCTTCCCATCTATACCATTTTTTTCTCCTGTGGAAAGGAAGATGGGTCAAAGAAGGCTGAAAAAAAGTGAGATTTAAGTTGAAACTTGAGGAATGAATAAGAGTCTGGCATAGAGCAGGGAAAATGTATTTCAGAATAAAAAGCATAAAGAGCTGGGCATGAAGATATACATCTGTAATCCCAGCACTGAAGCTGAAGCAGAAAGATCACAATTTCTTGTTCACTCTGGGCAACTTAGCAAGACCGTGACTCACAATAAAAAAAAAAAAAAAAAATTATAAAAGGCTGGGATGTAGCTCAGTGCAAAGGCCCCGGGTTCAATTCCCAGTACCTCAAACAAACAAACATGAAATCATAAATTACTTTGTTAGTTAAATACAACTGTATTAAGGGAGAAAGGAGAGAAAATAGGAAGAAAGATGTTGCCTAAGGAGGGAAAATGTAGGCAAAAAGCCAGATGGAGGAAGGTTTTACAGGCCATAGAAATTTGGACTTTATTCTAATGGTAATAGGAGGCCACTAAAGGATTTTAAACAAGAAGTCATGCCACTTCTGCAGTTATAGAAAAATCACTTTGGATAGTTATAAGGGGAATAGAATAGAGGAGAGCAATAATGGATATGACAGGATCAGTTAGAAGGCTATATAGCAATCTAGGTGAGAGATTATAGTGATTTGATTCAGGTTACAGCAGTATTAATTGAGAGAAATAGAAAATTATGAAATAAGTTAAGAGATCTAGCAATGAAATGCATGTGGACTATAAGAAAGGAAAAGATGTCAACAATTGCCATAAGATTCCTATCAGGATCGAATGATTAGATGGTAGTGCTAGTTGTTGAGATAGTGGACACAGCAAGGTAAGCAAGTTTGGGAAAGAAGAGCACAAATTTACATTAGGATATGTTGGTATTGCAGTATCTCTGTGGTATGAAAGAGTTTAAAGCTCAGAGGTTCTGAACTGTAGAAATAAATCTCTAAGCCATGGTGTATAGATGATATTTGAAGTCAGGGATATACCTGATATTGCCTACAGAGATCATATAAAGTAAGAAGAAGAGAAAAAGATTAGATTAAGAATTGTCAACTTTCAAAGATCAGATAGTAGAAAAGGGGAGAATATTTTGAAATCAATGAACAAAACCACAGATCCTTTTAACTAGATAAACTAGACCTGGAGTTTACAAATAAGCTTCTTCAGCTGTCCCTCTTAACTTCAGCCAAATATTTAAAAAAAATGATTTGATTTAAAATTAAATTAAGAAGCCAGGTGTGGTGGCTCATGCCTGTAATCCCAGCACTGGGGAGGCAGAGGCAGGAGGACTGTTGCGAGTTCAAGACCAGCCTGGGCTACAAAGTGAGCTCAAGGCCAGCCTGAACTGCATAGTGAGACTCTGTGTCAAAAAGCCAAAAAAAAAAAAAAAATTAAATTAAGAGCAGGAGAGATAGCTCAGTGACACAGCACCTGCCTTACATGTGTGAGGTTCTGAGCTTGATTCCTGGTGCCAAATAAAACATTAAATTAAACTGCTGACTATGGTGGCACACACCTGTAATCCCAGCACTTGAGAGGCTGACACAGGATTGCCAGTCTGAGCTACAAAGTGAGGCCCTGTCTTGAAAAATAAATAAATAATAAAATGTCCATATACAAGTTCATTGTTTAGAATTCTTTAGTCTTTTAATAATAAGAAAAATGAAACTACTTACCTTCTAGTAGTGGTGAAGTAAATGTAAATGACACTTTAATATTAGTGTCTACATTTTGCCTCAAAGGCATAGGAGAAGTGGTGATACATGAAAATAAAATAGAATGTCTTTTATAAATAATTATAAAACAAAGCATTGTGTGAGTTGAGGTACTAAGTGTGAGGTTATAATACTGAGATCTGTCTTGGACCTATTATATATGAGGAAAGAGCTTTTCTTTCATTCATAAGCATCCTTTTTTAAAGTATAAAAACAAAAATACATACTTATGTAGAAATTGCACAAAGGCATAAGAAAATCCACTTCTACCAATCATAGATTGTTAATGTTACAGTGAATTTTCTTCCAGTTTTTTGTCCTGTACATACAGATCAGCATACAAGTACATACACAAACAGCTTTTAAAAATTAACCCAATTTTTTTTCTAACTATAATAAATTATGAAAATTCGCTTTGATTTTTGAACCCTGCCCCTCCTTTATTTTCACTTTTGAGACAGGATGTCATTCAGTTGTTAAATTATCCAGGCTGGGCTCAAACTTGTGATCCTCCTGCCCTAGCCTTTCACAGTGCTAGAATTACAGGCATTTACCAATACACCTGGCTGAAACTTCACAATCTTAAGTGTATAGATGAATGAATTGTTACATAGTGATTATAATGGTGCAACTATTAATGAAGGCAAGAAACAGAATACTGGGCTAGGGATTTAGCTCAGCAGTGTAAGTGCTTAACTGGCAAGTGCAAGGTTGTGAGTAAAAAGAGAAACAGAATACTAACAACACCCCATGCCACAACCTTTTTGAGGTAGACAATTTGACTGCTTTGAGAAACTAACTTAAATTCATAGCTTTTTGGACAGAATGAATGAATGAATGAATGAATACAGGTTAAATGATTATAACTGTAGAAATAAATATATTGATTTCTTAAAATGCAATAATATAACACAGTAGAGGGAAGAGGGTTGCTTTGGTCATAATGGTGGTAAAAAAGACCATTTTTAGCAAAAATAATGTACAATTACCATTCACTTGGTTGATTTCTGAGTTAGAAGAAAGAATCTCATCTGCCAGTTTCTGTGCAGTTGGAAGAACTTCTGTGTGGTGTGCTGTGATTAAATACTGAATAAACTTCTGTAGCTGGTCCCTATTCATCTGGAAAAGGGTTTCTGAGATAGGAAGACGTAATTTGACTTGGTCTGGTTTACGGATTCTGTACAGTGAGAGGGCTACCACATGTGCACAGTAGAATATGTCCTTGTTTCCACAGCCACATGTCACTGAAGTTATTTTGCATCGATCAAAACTGATTGCAACTTTGTACGTCATTGCTGGTTCAGAAGTAGTGGCTGGCTCTGTTACTGTACCACTCAGATGAAAACCTAAGGAAATAAAGAAGAAACTCTGATTAGAGATTGTGTAGTAAGAAATTTTAGAAGGTGCCATTTGCATTTCAATTAATCAATTCACAAACAATTTGCTGAGTATCTCCTATGTAAGTAGTAGGCTCTGCTATTATAGACACAAAAGCCAGTGAAATTCTGGCATTGTGTTGAAAGAAAAAGTATTTATCTTGGCATCCATGACTCTCCTAAACTAATGTAAAAACTTTTGCTGGTATAAATGTGCATTTTTCTGGGTGGAATAGTTCATCATAGTCTCAAAATGGCAAATAAATTCCAAATAGTAAGAATTCCTACTGTAAATTTTGAGATCAGTGTAGAAGGCAAAGATAAGCACATAAATAACACCAGTATAATACAGAGTAAGGTAATATTATACATGAAAGAGAAACCAAAAGAATGCCATGAAGAAGGACAGAAGCAAGATTAATGCCAACATTTCTTCCTTAAAACCTACAATTCCAGCTGGGCATGGTGGCACAGGCTGGTAATCCTAGCAACTGGGAGGTTGAAGCAGGAGGATCCCTGCGACTCTGAGAAGAGCCTGGACTAAACAGTGAAACCCTGTCCCCAAAAAACCAAAAGCAGCAGCAACAACAACAACAAGGCCGGGGATATAGTTCAGTGGCACAGCACCTGCCTGAGAAATGCGAGGTCCTGAGTTTGATTCCGGATACAACCAAACCAAACCAAACCAAACCAAACCCAACCCCTTCCCCCAAAACATACCAGCTATAAAGAAAGACCACGTTGAGGCTTTTATAAGTAAATTGGAAACACCAATTCCAAAGTGGTGACTGTGTTGAATACTTCAAAGGCAAGAAACTTTGTAACATATGGAAGGCAGAGCTTGGCTTAGTGAGACTATGCAGTGTTATATCTCTACTTACTATATACAAGCACCAATACCTGTTTTTATTAATTTTTATTTGAAAGAGAATAAAACAAAACAAAGCGAATCAAAACAAAACAGAACAAAGTAAAACAGAGTAAAACAATGCAAATAACACAGGATTTCAGAAAGATACAGCAGGAAATCAACAGTGTCTACCATAATGTCTCTTGTTTTTTCGAACAGTTGTCCATACCTTCACACACAATGTTAATACGCATCAAAATAGTATATATAAAAGCAATCAAAACACAAGAATGAGAACCTTACGGGCTTCCAAGACCAGACACTAGGAAATCAATAATGGCTACCATAATGTTTCTTGTTTACTTCAAAATAGCTGTCCATATCTTCATACCTATTGAAATCAACTAATTGAAAACGGACTAAAACCAGTCAAAACCAAGAATAAAAGCATTATTGGCTCTCAAATCAAAATGGTAGGAAATCATCAATGGCTACATGGTGTCTCATTTTCTTCAGTGTAGTTGTTCATACAATCATACATAATAAAAATCAATTGTTGTAAAGGTGAAGTTCTAGGTATATATGAGCCCATACATATTCATCTATCCTTTCTGTATTAGAGGGAAAACAAAACAACAGATAAATAACTATAACAAAGAGCCCAAAATAATAACAATGTAGACTTTCAAACAAGGTGGTAGGAACATGACGATTTTTGTTTTGCATAGTTATCTTCAAAAGTCTTTCTCGAATTACCAGATATAGTCATGTAAAATTGATCTAATCCTATAGATGTTATCTGTTTTGTTCCAATAACTAATAGAATTAGGAGTATAATCATCTTAGTAATGTTAAATGATATATATATATGAATTTATATTTTATTTCATTTCTCTTCTTTCTTTTCTCCTTTTCCCTGAGTTATTTTTTCCTCTTTTTTAAAATTTTATTTAAAGAGAGGGGAAAAATAAAGCAAAACAGGGGTAGAAACAATACAGAATTTAAAAAGATGAACAGTAAGAAATCACTAGTTGATACATTACATATTGTCTTCCTGGATGTAGTTGTTCAAGTTACAAAATCAAAGCATACAAGGTGGACATTCAAACAGTGAGGCTGCAAACAACTCTGTTCTCTGATCCAACAAAAACTTAGCAACATAATTATCAATCCTATACCCTTACATATACATGCAGTTATATCCTTTAGAGCACTTGCTTCTCCTTCTGTTGCTTTTTAAGTCCATTATCTGTTTAGTTATATCATGTTTCAGGTTGCTCAGTACCTTACTAATCTGTTTTGTTGTTGTTATTTACTTTTTAAATTTTTTCTTATTTATTATCTTTTATTTTATTTATTTTATTTTGAAGGTAGTAAAATACAGCAGAACAAGACAGGACATAACCAGCTGAGGCAGTGCAGTGAAACTGGCACAGAACTTCACAGCACCTGGACAACAGCAATAAGCACAATAGTACATCTGGTTTTCTTCACCATAGTTGTTCCTTCAATCAGGCAGAGCAGTATCGAAGGAAATACTGAAATTACAAGAACAGAATATTGAATAGAGCAATACCATTGATCAGAACAGAGCAAAACAGAGATAAAAATATTTGCCCTCAAAGAGATGGCAGAAGAAAATCCCCCTTATCGCATATAGTCAAACTTGCAAGACACACTCAGATCTCCAGCTCTCACTTGCTAGTGAGGGGGGAGGACGGATGTTTGATTCTTAGCCCGCTCACAGTTGCCTACCAGATGGATGTTTGATTCTTAGCCCAGTAGGCTCACAGCCACCCACCAGAGGAGTGAACTAGCCGGCTGCCTGTTTTCCCAGCGCCCCAAGGTCCAACATGGCGTGTCGCGAATCTCAGGAAACACTGATATGGTTCTTGCCCTGGGGCAGTCGTGGCTTGCCAGGCCACAGCCACTTACCAGAGCGGCATGTTTCCCAGCACCCCAAGATCCCTATTTTTTCCTCTTTGAGTAGTTTCTTACCCTTTCACAATATTTATTGCAGATTTTGAATCTTATTTAGTGTTTTTCAGTTTCTTACACTAGGGAGACAATATAGTATATACACATGTGAGTTTATTTCACTCATGAGTATGGTCTTACTTATAAAAGCCTCAATGTGGTCTTTCTTTATAGCTGAGTAGTACTCCATTGTATAAAAATATCACACCTTTTTAATCCATTCCTCAGTTGATGGGCATTTGAGTTGTTTCCAAGATTTAGCTATTACAAATTAGCACCAATAATTTTGAAACATAGACAGAATGAATTGTTAAGTTTCAACTAAATTGAAAAAAAAAAGTCAAATTAACAGCAAGTCAATTCTATAATATTTATTCTTTAAATGTGATTTACCTCACTTGGTAAGAATATATATTCATATAATGAGCTATTCAATAAAAGTTACCAAGTGAGATTCCAGCTGTTTGAAACATTTTCTGTGCAGTTTGCATCTTGTTCATGAACTCTTTGCCTACCCGTATGTCTTCAAGATTTCTATCTACCTTGTCTTCCAGTAGTTAGTGTTTCTGTTTTAATATTTAGATCTTTGATCCATTTTAACTTTATTTCAGTGCATGGTGATAGATATGGGTCTAGTTTTAGTCTTCAGCATGTAGAAAAACAATTTTTCCAGCACCGTTTATTAAAGAGGCTATCTTTCTTCCAGTGAACATGTTGGCACCTTTGTCAAAGATAAGGTGGCTTATATTTGTAGTTATGTGTGCATCTTTTAATCTGTTCCACTGATCCTCAGGTCAGTTGTTTTGCCAGTACCATACTGACATTATCACAGGAGCTTTATAGTATAATTTCAAGTCTGGAATTGGGATGCCTCCTGCCTTGCCTTTGTTGCCTAGACTTGTTTTTGCTATTCTAGATCTCTTCTAGTTCCAAATGAATTTTAGGAATGTTTTCTCTGGATCTGTGAGGTATGCTAATGGTATTTTAATCAGAAATGCATTAAATCTGTATAGCAGTTTTGGGAGTATAGCCATTTTTACAATGTTGGTTCTTCCTATCCAAGAGCAAGGGACATCTTTCCATTTTCTGATAACATCTTTGATCTCTGTTTTTCAGAATGCGATAATTTTCTTTTCTTTCTTTCTTTTTTTTGTACCAGGGATCGAATTCATGACCTTGCACTTGCGAGGCAGGTGCTTAGGCCACTGAGCTAAATCCCTGACCCAGTAATTTTCAATGTATAGATCTTTTACTTCCTTTGATAGATTTATTCATAAGTACTTTATTTTGATGCTACTGTAAAAAGTGTTATTTCCTTAACTTCTCTCTCAGTGAGTTGGTTTATGTACAAGAATGCTACTGATTTTTGAGCTACTGTTGACTTCAGCTATGCTGCTGAATTTGCTTATTAACTCTAGTGGCCTTTTGGTGGAGTTTTTGGAGTCTTCTATGTAGAGTATCATGTCATCTGCTAAAAATGATAATTTAACTTCTTTTCCTATTCTTATTCCTTTTATTTTGCTCTCTTGTATAATTGCTTTGACTAACATTTCCAGAATTATATTGAATAAGAGTGGTGATAGTGGACATCCTTGTCTTTTTCTTGATTTTAGAGTGAAAGTTTTCAGTTTTTTTTCTGTTTAGTATGATGTTCACTGTTGGTTTGTCATAGATGGCTTTTATCAGATTGTGGTAGAGATGCTACTGCCTGAGGTAAAATCAGTATGGTACTGGCGACCATCTATTCTGATTTTCTGTAGGGTTTTTATCATGAATGAGTGCTGGAGTTTATTATAAGCTTTCCTGCATCCATTGAGATCATGTGATTTTTGTCTTTGGCTCTGTTGATATGCTGTATTATGTTTATTGATTTGCATATGTTGAACCATCCCTGCATTCCTGAGATGAATCCTACTTGGTTATGGTGTATAATCTTCTTAATGATTTGCTGTATTCTGTTTGGCTAGTATCATATTGAGAGATTTTTGTGTCTTCATTAGGGAGATTGGCCTGTAGTTCTCTTTTTTGATTGGGTCTTTCTCTGGTCTTAGTATCAGGGTAATACTTGCCTCCAGGAATGAGTTAGAGAGCATTGCCTTCCTTTCAATTTTATTAAAGAGGTTGAGGAGTATTAGCTATAAATCTTCTCTACAATTCTTGTAGAATTTAGCAGTGAACCCATCAGGCCTTGGCCTTTTTTTGTTTTTAAGTTTTTGATTAAGTTTTCAATTTCACTGATGGATATTGGGCTATTCAGAATTTTTATATCTTCTTTATTCAGCTTTGGTAATTCATATGTTTTTAGGAATCTGTCCATTTCTTCTGTGTTTTCCATCCTATGAGAGTAAAGATTTTCAAAGTAGGTATTGATGATCTGATTTTCCACAGAATCTGTAGTAATTTCATCCTTTTCATTCCTTTTTTTTTTTTGATAAGGTTGGCTAAGGGTTTATCATTTTTATTTACTTTTTCAAAGAACTAATTCTTTTTTAAATTTTTAAAAAATTTTACTTAAAGAGAAAAGCAAAATAGAAAAAGGGGTAGAAATAATATAGACTTTCAAAAGAAAAAGAAAACACTTGTTGATAAATTACATATTGTCTTCTTAGACATAGTTGTTCAAGTTACAAAATTAAAGCATACAAAGTGGACATTCAAACAGTGAGGTTACAAACAGTTCTGTTCAATGATCCAATAAAAACTTAGCAACATGGTTATCAATCCTACACACTTAAACATAAATGCAGTTATATCCTTTAGAGCACTTTCTTTTCCTCCTTTTGCTTTTTAAGTCCATTATCTGTTTAGTTATAGCCTGTTTCAGGTTGCTCAGTAAAAACTGACCTGTTTTATTGTTGTTATTTACTTTTTTTTTGTACTGGGGATCGAACTTGCAACCTTGAGCTTGCCAGGCAGGCACTTACACTGCTGAACTAAATCTCCAGCCCTGCTATTTACTTTTTAATTACCTTATATTATTATGTTGCTTTGTTTTTGAGTTTCTCCTCATCCATGCCCCATGGATCAGCTTTGGTGGTTTGGGAGTTTTTGGGAGGTATTTTGTTACTTTGTTATCTACTTTTTTTTTTTTTTGAAGGTAGCAAAATACAGCAGAACAAGACAGAACAAAGCCATCCCAGACAGTGCAGTGAAATGGGCATAGAACCTCACAGCAGGTCACTAGGACAACAGCAATAGGCACTATATATAGTACATCCCGTTCTGTTCACATTAGCTGTTCTTTCAGTCAGGTAGAGCAAAATGGAAGGAAATATTGAACTTATAAAAACAGAATACTGAATAGAACAGTACCATTAATCAGAACTGAGCAGAACAGTGATAAAAATATTTGCCTTCAAAGAGATGGTAGAATGAAATCTCCCTTACTTGCCACACTGCATATGTTCATCCTCCAAAGAGATACTCAGACCTCTGGCTCCCACTTGCTAACAGGGTGGGGGAATGGATTGATGACTGATTCTTAGCTCATGCACTGGCAGGTCCCTAGCCGCTTACCAGGGCAGCGAGCTGGCTGCCTGTTCTCCCAACGCCCCAAGTTCCAACATGATGCAGAGCTCAGGAAACACCGATAATTCTCGCCCTGGAGTGGTGGTGGCTTGTGAGGTCCCCAGCCACTTACCAGGGTGGTGAGCTGGCTGCCTATTCTCCCAGCACCCCAAGTTCCAACCCAAAGAACTAATTCTTTAGCTGGGTATGGTGGCACCTACCTGTAATCCCAGCACTCAGAAAGCTGAGACAGGAGGATTGTTGCAAATTGAAAACCAGTGTGGGCTTCAAAATTAGCTCAAGCCTAGCCTGAACTGCATAGCAAGACCCTGTCTCAAAAAGATTAACAACAACAAAAAAACTCTTTGATTCATTAATTCTTTGTATTGTTTTTTTTAAGTCTTAATTGTATTAATTTCTGCTCTGATCTTTACAATTTTCTCCATTCTATGGGCTTTGGGCTGACTTGCTCTTCTTTTTCGAGAAGCTTGAGTTGTAACATTGGGTTGTTTATTATGCTTGTTAAGTTTTTCTGATGTGAGAATTCACTGCTATAAATTTCCCTGTTAGGCCTGCTTTCATTGTCTGATGGGTTCTAGTATGTATCTGCATTTTCATTTAATCATATTTTTTAATGTCTTCCTTGATTTCATCTGTGACTCACTGCTTGTTCAGGAGGTTCTTTATTTATTTATTTTTTTTGGTACCAGGGATTGAACTCATGACCTTGTGCTGGTGCTGCTGAGCTATATGCCTAGCCTTGTTATTTATTTTCTATGTGTTTGTGGAGTATTTGTGGGTGTTTTTGCCATTAATTTTCAATTTCATTGTTCTATGGTCAGAAAACATGCATGGGAGAATTTCGATTCCTTTGTATTTACTTATGCATGTTCTGTGGGTTAATATATGGTCTATTTTAGAGAATGTCCCAAGGGTAGCTGAGAAGTATGTGTATTCATATGTTGTAGAGTGGAACACTCTGTAAATATCTGATAAGTCCATTTGTTCACAGGTTTGGTTCAGATCTGATATTTCTTTGCTGATTTTTAAAAATCTGCTTTATCTATCTATTTGTAACAGTGGGGTATTAAGGTCCTCTGTTACAATTGTAATATTGCTCATTTGATTTTTCATGTCTTAATATTTGTCTTATATAGTTGGGTCCTCCCATATTTGGTGCATATATGCTTATGACTGTTATTGCCTCTTCTCAAAATTTTGTCCTAACATGTATATGCTGACCTTCTTTATCTCTTTTTAATCATTCTTGGTTTAAAGTTCACATTACCTGCAAAGAGAATAGCTACCCCTGCTTTTTCCTGGGTTCCTGTTGCATGGAGGATTGTTTTCCTTTGACTTTCAGCCTATGGATTTTTTTTTTTTTTGAGTTAAATGTGTTCCTTTTATAGCAGATTATTGGGAGTTTGTTTCTTGATCCACTCTGCCAGTCTGTTTCTTTTGATTGGTAAATTGAGGCCATTTACAATGATTATAACTGATATGTATTGGCTTGTCTTTGTTATTTTCCTGCTCTTGGTTCCCTACGTTTTATTGTTTAATTTTGTCCTGCTTGGTGGTTTCTTTCTATTGTTGCTTAATTGCTTGTCCTGCTTGGTGATTTCTTTCTATTGTTGTTCTTGGAATTCTGGTTATTTTTATCTCTGTCTAGAATATCTTTTACTTTGTAGTGTTTGGTGTCATGAATTTCTTCCGTTTTTCTTTGCCATGGAAGCATATTATTATTATTATTATTATTATTTTGGTACTGGGGACCAAATTCACAACCTCATGCTTACTAGGCAAACACATAAGCCACTGAGCTAAATCCCCAGCCCTGTCATGGAAGTATTTTATATCTCAATTTTTTTGTCTTTTTGAAACAGGGTCTCACTAGGCAGTTTAGACTGGCCTTAAGCTCACTTTGTAGCCCAAACTGGTCTTGAACTCACAATGATCCTTCTCCCTCAGCCTTCAGAGTTCTGGGATTACTGGCATGTGCCACCACATGTGGTTATATCTCAAGTTTGAAAGATAGTTTTGCAGGGTACGTCAATCTGGTTTGGAAGTTGTTTTCTTTCAGGTCTTGGAATACTTCACTCCAAGCTCTTCTTGACTTGAGGATTTGTGTTGAGAAGTCTGCTGTGATTCTGACAGGTTTTCCTTTATAGGTGACCTGTTCCTTTTCTCTAACAGCCTTTAATATTCTGTTCTTGTGCTGAATTTCTGGGATTTTGATTATTGTATGTCTGGGTGTAGATTTATTTTGGTTATGGCTAGTTGTAAATCTTCATTTGTCTCATATCTGTATGCCAGGTCCTTTTCCCATGTTTTGGAAGTTTTCTGCTTACTTCTGTAAATAGCCTTTTTAATGTCATTTGTGTTGGCTTCTGCTTTTTTGCTGACATCTTTCTTAAATTATTTATCTTTGAATCATCTTGCAGCCACTGAATTTTTATTTCCTGCTTCTTTGTTATTTTTAAGAAATCTTTTCTTTCACAGTCATTAGATGTGATCATGTCTTCAAGGTCTGAAAGTCTGTCTTCAGTTTCATTCAAGTGGTTTTTCCAGGTCAATGGAATATTTAATTTCCTGGATATCCCTTTGAATCTGTTTCATGCATTCTATTTCTTTTCTACACTGATCATTCACAGTTTCCATCCTCATCCTATCATTATCTTTTTATGTGTATTCTAGATGTGCTGAGCAATTCTTTTATAAATGTTGACATTTTTTTTAAACCTGAAAGATTATATCTGATCTGATTTCCTCTACAGCCTCATGGATTTTTTTTTTTTTTTTCTTTTTCAGACAGGATCTCACTGTGCAGTTCAGACTGGCCCTGAGCTCACTTTGTAGCCCAGGCTGGTCTCGAATTCACAACAATCTTCCTGCCTCATATTCTGAGTGTTTCTTTATTTGGTTGTTATCATTTCAGAGTGTCAGATGTGTGTCTTCCATTTTCCACTATCTCATTGTCCCCTGGACTTGTTCTGGGTGTGCTGGAAGTGTGAGGTTGCATTTTGCTCCTGTGTCATCGTCTTCTATTTCAAAAGTCTTTGTTTTTTGTGCTTATCTTTGTAAGTTTCTGTAGTAGTATCACTAGTATCAAGGCTTCTCTAGGTTAAGTTTTATTTTTTGGGGATATCTTCTTTGTGTAGGAGGTTCTTGGTTTATGTCTGTCCAAAGATCAACCTGTTGGTTCATATTGCTACTGTTGCTTCTGCCAACTTCACACCACTAATCCTACCTGTCTATTCTGTGCACCCTGGCTGGGGACCCTACTGTGTGGCTGACATTCCACTGGCCTCTGGGACTTCCTGGAACTTGCTTTTCATCTGGATCCTGATAGCTGCAATGAGAGGGGCCAGGCTCTCCTAATTATGCTTTTTATATATTATCACAAGTCTATAAATTTAATAGTTGGTATGATGGTTTGTTTTATGTATTATTTGATTAGGCTACAGTTCCCAATTAATTAATCAAAACTATTCTAATTGTTGACATGAGGTATGTTGTAGAAGTTAACTACATCTATGAAGTTTTTTTTTTTTTTTGGGGTACAAGAGAATTGAACTCATGACCTCGTGCTTGCCAGGCAGGTGCTGTGCCACTGAGCTGTATCTCAGGCCCTGTGAAGGAGATTTGAATAACTAAAGGAGAGATTATCCTCAACAATGGATTGAGCCTCATTCAATTAATTAAAAATCCTTATAAACAAAACTGAAGTTTCTGTGAGAAAGAAGAAATTCTTTCATAGATTGCAGCATCAGATCCTCGCAGTCTATACATTCTGACTTACTGGCTCCCCACAAATACATAGGCCAATTCTTTGAAATAAATATACTCATTCTCATTCCCATTCATACTGTCACCTCCCTATCTCTATATATCTTCTACTGGATCTGTTTCTCTGAAAAATTCTGATGTTATTATTATTATTCCCACTTTATGTATTGATGAAATATAAGAACAAAAAGTTTCACTTGCTCAAAACCACTCTGCTAGAAAATGGCAAAGCCAGGTTTCACATCCAGGCAGTCTGGCTCTAAAGCTCATACTTTTTTTGTGGAGAGGGTACCAGGGATTGAACTTATGACCTCATGCTTGCCAGGCAGGCACTTGTGATACTGAGCTAAATCCTTTTTTAATGACTTTATCATACTACCTTCATATAATATTGTTTGGTAATCGATGCCACATTTAAGCAGCTGAATTATAAACTATTAAACAATACAATTAGGAACATTAGAAAATAATAGGTTTACTAAAATTCTAAAATTTCAGTTTTTATATCATTGGCAATGGTTTTAACCCTCTAAGTTAAGCTAGAACTGGACCAAAATGTCAAGTACCAGGTTAGATTCCAGATCTCTCCACAGTAAGTCAATGTTAAAACAACTGAGGAATTTTCTGCAAAATATTTTTCTAAAGCTAATCATACATGGCTTCTTAGAGGCTTTGGCTAAGGCTCATGATGTTCTTTAGAACATGTTCATTTAAGCTGGGTAAATGTTTGGGCTTCATCAGCCCAACATTAGTAGTTTAGGCTCCACTTTTAGATTAATCTGAAAGGCAGAAGTCTGTGTGACTGTGGAAATTTTCTTGATGAGAGTTCCTTTTTTCTTTTCGTATTTTTTGGAATGTAAACTGAAAGTTAGTTTTAAATAATTGCACTGTTTATCTTATTGTAACCTAGCAACATTTTTTAAAAAGTGGAATTACTCCTGAGAATAAAGCTACATAGAATAGGTTCAATGTAGTGTTTCTTTCTCATTGTGAACCTAACTGCCATAAACATGTCCATCAATAATCTAGTAATTTAAAAAGGGAGTAGAAGCCCGACTTTTAAAACTCTTTGATTCCAGAATGTACTTACTAAATGCCCACTATGTTCTGACTTTTTAAAACCACATAGACAAAAAAATAGAGAAAGTAGTATAGCTAGTCCCCATGTGATATGGCTTATATCTGTCTACATGTTACCCCAAATCTCATGCACTTATAGGTGGGGCTTTTGGGAAGTGACTGGATCGTGGGTGTGATACTGGTTTAGTCCATGGTTGGTTTAGCACAGTTCTGGGTGTGGATAACATATGTAAAGAAGAGAGAAGACCCACTCTGGGTATGGATGGCACCAATCAATAGGTGTGTAGCCTAATGGAATAAAAAGAGAAGGTTTGCTGCTTCTTACCTACCATTCTATAGACTATGTCTCCTCTGCCATGTAACCATGCCTTGGATCCAGCTAACTATGGAATGAAACATCTACAAATATGAACTAAAATAAACCTTGCATCCTTGTGGATATTGGGTATTTTGTCCCAGCAATGTGAAAATAGCTGCAATACCATGTATTCATCACTCAGCTTCAATGATTATCAAAAGAAAAAAAATTCTTTAATCTTTAATCTCTCAATTCCCAATCTCAATATAATTCAAATTCCATGGATTATATTGAAGCAAATCTCAGAAATGTGTCATTGGCAAACCTTTTATGTGCAGCTCCAAAAGAGGAATTTAAAATTTATAATAATTCCTTAGCATCAAATATCCAGTATTAAGATTTCTACATCTGACCTTAAAAATAAGAGGGAAATGAACAACAGGATGCAAACAAAAAAAAAATTTTTTTGTCTTTTTGAGACAGGGTCTCACTATACAGTTCAGGCTGGACTTGAACTCATTTTGTAGCCCAGGCAGGTCTTGAATTTGCAATGATCCTCCTGTCCCAGCCTCCTGAGTACTGGGGTTACAGGTGTGTGCCACCACAGCCAGCTCAAAATTTGGTTTATAGATCTCTTAAAATATAAAATCCCTTCTTTTCCCACACGCCAATTATTTATTGAAAAATAATTAGCTTGCAGACACTTAAGTTCAGTTTTTTTTTGTTGAAACCATTCTTAAAATATTTTATGTACTTTCTACTGATTAAAACAAGAGACATATGATTATGATACCTAATTCTCTTTTTGTGTGGTTAAGAATAATTAGTGTACTCTGATGTTGTTGGCTTGATTCATACATTACAAAGTTCTTTGGCAGCTTTTCACATAATGGTGTTAACAATTACAAAGGACCATGGCCTCAACTTATTATTTCATCAGAGTTTTTTTCCCCCTCTTCATTTTCTTTGGCTCTTACACTTCTGTAAAATACAGGGGAGGGGGGAAATCATATAACGTATCTGTTATGGTTTGTGTCTAGATGTCTCCCCAGAGACTCATGTGGCCAGAATTTTTCTGAGGTTTCTAAATCTAAAGTGTGTGATTGATTTGTAATGCAACGCTGAGATTAAGGGTGCTGGGATTAAGGGTGGGTGACTACTTGATCAACCTACTGATTGGATTGGCAGTACCCAGATGCTAGTAGACTGGATACCATAAAAGGGACAGAAAGAGGCTTATCTCTCTTGTGCTCTTTTGTTGCTTTTGCTGTCTTCCACCACCATGAACTGTTGCCCTCTGCCTTGCAGCAAGCCACTTAGAAACTATAACTTCTACAAACCATGAGCTAAATAAACCTTTCCCCTTTTAACTTTGACTGTCCTGTACTTTGTCTCAGCAATGAGAAAAGTAACTAAGTATCTAATTCAGTAACTGGAACATGTTGCGTGAGTCATGCAAAAACCACTTTATAGACAAA
Source organism: Hydrochoerus hydrochaeris (assembly GCA_004027455.1). Classification (NCBI taxonomy): domain Eukaryota; kingdom Metazoa; phylum Chordata; class Mammalia; order Rodentia; family Hydrochaeridae; genus Hydrochoerus; species Hydrochoerus hydrochaeris. The sequence continues at coordinate 35,555 of PVLA01010157.1, read as the reverse complement.
GTTTTACTAAATACAGTAAGTCCCCAATTTATGGATGAGTTCCATTCCAGGAGAACATTCCTAAATTGGATTCATTTGTAAGTCCAAAATAGTTGAGTCTTACACACCTTTGACACAAATATACAATGTGTATTGCTTTGTGCTTCTCAGCAGTCCTCTCCATAATCAATACTGATTTTCCTCTTAGTTCTGGATCTCTTGGGCTCTCATGAAGCCCTGCACTGCTGTACTTATTGCACTATGCAGTAAGCACACAGCAGCACAACCTCGACAATGTCTGACAGACATGTGAGCCATTTCCACAATTTTTTCACATCTACAAATGTTTGTAATGTGAGGTATATTTGTACCTGTGAAAGGTCGCCAACTTGAATGTTCCTAAGTTGGGAATTTACTGTCTTTACTTTGCAATGATTCTTTACTCACATATGCCTAAAACAAAAAACATAAAACAAAACACACTCCTCTACATATATTTTAAAAACATTCCTACTTATCACATTTAAATACATAAGAACTACAGTGTAGGCTTTTAAAAGTCTCTTTTACCTAAAGAATGGGTAAAAAATTTTTTACTAGCTATTCCTTAGACAAAGGGTTAATATCTGGAACATGTAAAGAACTCTAAAGTGTAGACCCCACAAAAAAAGATCCAATCAAAAAATGGGCAACTGAAATGAATAGACACTTCTCAGAAGAAATAGAAATGGCTTACTATATGAAAAAATGTCTGACACCTTTGACCATTACAGAAATGCAAATTAAAACATTAATTTTCCATCTTACTCAGAAAGAATGCTATCATCTAGAAATCAAATAATAACAAAAAGTTAGAGGCTGCAGGGGAGAAAAAGAACTCTTCTACATTGTTGGTGGAAAGGTAAACTAGTACAACCATTATGGAAATTAGTATGGAGATTCCACAAATAACTAAAACTAGACATTTCATTTGACTCAGCCATTTCCCTTCTAGATATCTTTCTGAAAAAGTTAAAGACATTGTATTACAGTGATATATGCATACCCATGTTTATAGCAGCACAATTAATAATAGCTAAATCTTGGAAACAAGATTCATCAACAGATGAGGAAAAAGAAGAAAGCATGATATTTATACACACTGGAGTACTACTGTGCCATAAAGAAGGCTAATTTGAGTCATTTGTAGGAAAACAGATGTATTTTGAGATTATAATGTTAAATGGAATAAATCAGACACAGAAACTTAAATATCACATATTTAAAGAAGAAAATAAAAGATAGTAAGAAATAAGGAGATATAGCTTCTATAAAAGGGAAAGGGACTATCTCAGTTTTCTCATTGCTGAAACAAAATACCTGACATCTATGACTAAAGGAGGAAAGGTTTATTTATCTCAGTTTATAGAGGTTTCAGTATATAATCCACTGGCTCTGAGGCAAGGTGGCACATGGTAGAGAAGCAACAGTTCATAGCAACAGAAGATAGCAAAAACAAGAACAAAAAGACATAAGGGGAAACAGCAAGTCTCTTTTCCTCCCTTACACTGTATGTAGGCTACCCATCCCAGAGGATGTGTAGCACTCACACCCATTATCCCAGCACTGGATCATGAATCAATCACAAATTCTAGAAGCCCTCTCCACTGACTCAATGAGGCTTTGGGGGGATATCTAGACACAAACCATAACAGTGACCAGAAGATGGAGGAAGGAGAGAAGGGAGGGAAAGCAGATGGAAAAAGAATCAAAATGTGCCAGTTCCCACAAAGGTAATCACTATGTACTGCAAACATATACTAATAAAAAAATAACAATTGAAAAAAAAAGTCTGTTTTACTAGTTTTAGATTTTAAAATGATTAGGGTAATAGATTTGAGGGAGAGGGAATAGGCGGGTGTAAAAGGAAAGAATATATGTTTGTTTCACTTGTAACTCTAGCAGGCCATAAAGTTCAATATCAATATTTTCTTCCTTCCTACAGGCTGATTTTGCTACAAAGGGATGGGCCTGTTTTTTGAAGAAAACAGGCAGTTGAGCAGTCATTCTCCTTGTGGCCCTTCATACATAGTTAAAAGAAAAAATAAAAGAAAGAGAAGCTCTGAGCAGGTCCTCAATAAAGCACTGAATACTTTCAAGGAGTTTCTGTTTAGTTTTGCAAACAGTGTATTATCTTCTTCCCCACTTACCTCAAAAACCAAGCCTTGCTCTGAGGAAAAAGATGCTTTATTTCACTCAACTTTCCGTTCTGTAGTTTAGAAAACTTCCTTACCTACCCTCTTCATTGTATAGAAATATAACAATAAAATAATACCATAGTCCCTTCTCTATTACATATCACAATGACTCTGAGAGGGCTTGTCAGAAAATCGCAGGCCTTAAATACCTGCTATGCTCGTGAGTCCCTACCAGCATGACATCTTATAAATGTGTCATGTTTTCTTTGCCTTTAACATGCTTCTAGTGCACTTAAGTGAGATTTAAAAAACGTGCTGAGCCAGGTGCAGTGGTGCATGCCTGCAATTCTAGCTATTTGGAAGGATCACACATTTCAACCCAGTCTGAGCAACTTAATAAGACACTGTCTCAAAGAAAGGAAAAAAACATGCCAAAATGACCACTCAATTGTGGCCTCTTAACAAATAAGCACTTTGCAGGTGGCACTTGCTAGAACTTATCCTTAAATAAGCACAAATAGCTCTGAGAACATCAAGACCAGAAATAAATTGTTAAAAATTCATGAATGGCTCATGGTTTAAAAGTTTTGATTCTCTTGCCTTCTCGAATGAATGGAAGTCTGAGAGGCAATTCAAATTAACTGAAATTGTTAATTTAACAGTTCTGTTTCCTAGCTTTCAAGTTAGGGAATCTAGGGTATGAACTGAACTGAACCTTGGACTAAACAGAAAGTACTAAGGACCATTTATCCATTTGGATATACATCCTATATATGTATTATGGCTTGTATCTAAATGTTCTTCCAAAGTCACAGGTAGAGCTTCTGAGAGCTGGCAGGATCTAGTGTGTGTGATGCTGGGATTAAGGGTGTGTGATTAGCAAATCAGCCCACTGACTGGTTTGGCATAGTTCTGGGTAAGATTAAGGTGACCCACCCTGCTGTAAGTGGAAACAATATAAAGGGACAGAAAAAGTCTGTTGCTTGCTTGCTGCTTGCTGCCTGCCCTTCTTTGGCCATACATTGTTTCTCCTGCGATGTCCCTCTGCCAGTTAACTATGAACTGAAAGCTCTACAAACTGTGAGTCGAAATAAACTTTTCTCCTTTAACTTTGGGTGTCACGTATTTGTCTCAGACATAAGAAAAACTGCTGAGACAATGGATTATAATATACATAATAAATATATATAATTAAGTGGGTGTATAATTTGTTTCCCAAATAAGGAAATCCTACATTCTTTATGACTTAGCTCAAATATTATTTTCCTATGCAATTATTCAATACCTCAGTTGTTGAATCATAAGTGAAGAAGCTTTAATATTTATGCCTATAGAGTTTATATTTTAGTTTACAAGGGAGATTATTTTGGCCAGAATCAAATAGTAAAGAACCTAAGAGATAATCATTTCATATATGAGGAAGTGGCTCAGAATAACTATATGATTTGCCCCAATTTTATCACACAATTATACTCATGAGAAAAGAAATTAAAATGACCATAATTTCACAATCTGAAACATTTAGGGCTTTAAAAACTGGCAAAGGATGGGCATTGTGGTGCACACCTGTAATTCCAACACTTGGAAGATTGAGGCAAAAGGACTGGTGCAAGTTTGAGGCCAGCTTGGGCTACATAGTGAGTTCAAAGCCAGTCTGACCTCCATAATGAGCCCTTGTCTCAAAAAAAAAAAAAAAAAATCAACAAAACAAAACATATACCTAGAAAAAAAGAATCTATAATGTTTCTTTCAAATCAATATACTTCTTGAATAAAGCCAATTACTTCTTTCAAAAGAAAAGAAGTAATTTTTAATCAGTAATCTTTTTGAGCATTTATCATGGTTTAGATACTTTTAAATTGTTTTATATGTGTTGTATCATTTATTTTATTTTATTTTAAAGAGGGTAAAACTAAACATAACAAAACAGAACAAAGCAGATCAGAAGAAAACAATGTAAAAAGGAAAAAAAAAAGAAAAAAACAATGTAAGAGATACAGATTTCAAAGCAAGACAACAGGAGATCTACAGTAGCTACCATAATGTCTCTTGTTTTCTTCTAAATAGTTGTCCATATCTTCACACACAATGAATTCATACAAAACAAAATAGTATTAAACTGATCAGAACAGAGTGATGAAGGCATTATAGGCCTTCAAAAGCAAACAATAGCAAAGTCAATAATGGCTGCCATAATGTCTCTTGTTCTCTTCAAAATAGCTGTCCATACCTTCATGTAGGTTGAAATTAAACAATATAAAACAGACTAAAACCACTCTGAACAAAGAATAAAAGCATTACTGGTTTCACAGCATGACAATATGGAATCAGCAATGGATACCATAATGTCTCTTTTTCTTCAAAGTAGCTGTTCATTTCATCACACATAATATAATTGATTCTCATAAACTGTTTAGGAGAAGTTCTAAGCATGTATAAGCCTCTACATGTATACCTATCCTTTCTTTATTAGAGGGAAAAAAAAAAACAAGACTGCATTGTATCACTTAATCTTCCCCATAAGACTTGGTGTTAGTTTTCCCCAATAAAAATGGTAAAGAACTGGGGCAGAGCTTGGATTTGAATCTGGAAGTCTGGCTTCCTAACAATCACATGTTATTCCTAAATAGCAACATCATCTTCCCACATTAGAAAATACGCCCGGTACGGTAGCTCATGCCTGTAATACCAGCACTCAGGAGGCTGAGGCAGGAGGATCACTGCCTAAACTATCTAGTGAGACCCTGTCTCATAAAACAAACAAACAAACAAAAAAGAAAAATGATATCTAGTACTGCTTAATTTTTAAAAAAATTAAGAAATCATTAAATCATACTAATTTAATTCTAATCTTTTGACATACAGCCAGCTATTATGATATTTCCACAATTACTAAACTAATAGAAAAGTGAAATCCTAACAGAAACAAATTGCAGAGAACATGCAACATGCAACTCCCCTGGTAAGATTCAATTTTGTCACCAAAAAGTCACATTATTTATTGAGATTACAGAAAGTCTGAATAAACAAAAGCCAGAAACATGTTAATCTTTTTTCTTTTTTTACAAAATCTTAAAACAAGTTTTATTCATTCCACTAATCATTATTTAGGATTTACTATGTATATGTTAGTTCTCAAGGACACATTTGTGGTAAAGATCTAATGATTCCTAATTTCCTGGCATTCATATCATATATATAAAAGTATTAAACAACAAATTACACAATTTTAAAATTCTAATTATGGAAAAGTAGATAATGGTAAATTAGTATACAATAGGAGGTAACTGACTTGGTTTAGGAAAAAAAAAGTTTTGAGCAGAACTTCAGCTTCTCTTGTTCTGCATTCCAGATGTCACTAAATCTGGTGGATCCTGTCTCTTAAGTATCTCTCCATTCAAGCCTCTTCCCTTAACGCTTCTACCATTGCTTCAGTCCAAGATCATAATAATCCCTTGGCTGGATTAACTAATTTTCTTGCTTCTAAATCTTATTTCCTCTGTCTTCTGTATAATAAACAGAATGATATTTCAGGAAGGGAAATAAAAGGTGTATCATTCCTACAACATTGTTTATTTTGTATTTCTTTTTAAAAATTTTATTTTAAAGATAATAAAACCCAATGAAATAAAACAGAATAAAGCCAATCAAAATAAAGCAGTGAAAGTGGTACAGAACTTCAAAGTAGGATTTCTGATACACAGTCTGGCACAGAATAAACATTTGTAAAGATGTTTGCTAAACTCAATTACTTAAAATCTCTCAATGGTTTCTCACTGATTATAGCATAAAGTTCCAGTTTTTTTTTTTTATAATGTGGCTTTCCGTGTCTTCAGAGTTGCTCATTACTACTTAACACACTAAACTGCTTGCAGATTTGTTCTATGGTATGTTTTCTCAATTTTCTTAGCCTTTATGTCTTTGTATGTGAAGTTCTTAATACCAGGCATGACATTTTCACCTCCTTCTCATTCTCAATTCTTAACTTGAATGTTAACTATACTGTCTTCCCTGATCTCTTTGGACAACTAAGTACTTCTTCCTGAACTTTCATTATTCATCAGCAAAACCTCTATTATAGTACTTGACTACCAATGTAATTAATATTTGCATGTTTGTCTCCTCCTTATATCTTTTTCATATCTACATTTTCATCAGGCATAGTGTAGGGCTTACCAAGTGTCTTTTTATGGATGAATGAATAAATGAACACTGAACTGGATCTTTTACACATTTATATTTCTAATTCACAGAGAAGTAAGCATGTTTGTAAAATTCCTGACTTTGTGATTAAAATAAAATAATTAAATAATTTTATTGGGATGGTGAGGAAGCAATACTTTATATATATGTTTATAATACTGATGTGGTGAAACTATCTTTCATAATTTATATTTACATCTCAGATGAACAGCTGTTATATGTCTGTAAATTTTTATAACTTAAAAAACATAAGCATTTCATTAGCAAACATTTACTGGATACTTCGTACAACCTAGTGTTTTAATGCTGTCAATGTATTAAATTCTCACAACAACCCTAGAAAGTAACTGTTATTCTCTTTCTTTTTCAGATAAGGAAACCTAGGCTCAGAGATAAAGGAACTTGTCTAAGATCACACAACTTGAAAAACAGAGTTAGGATTTGATCATGGATAGTCTGGCTCCACTGCTACTATGACATTGTGGGTATGATATAAGTCAGTTTAAATTATGTATGCAAAACTTTATAAAGGTAATTAGCAAGCACAATTCTACAGAGTCCTGCATTAATGATGTCAGTAAACTCTGACATCTACCTTGTTTCCTGGGCAATAGTTCAAGGCAATTACAAGTTACAAGTGTTTTGTGATGTACTCTTAAGTTGGAATCAAGATGGGCTCATGAACTCATCTATACAAGACAATGTCTTACCACAGTAAGTGAATCATCTGCTTAAAGTTCTAAAGGAAAGCACTTCTCAGTACAGCCTCCTGACACCATTCAAAGTCTTTTGTGTTCCTGAGTGCAAGAAAAGCCCTAGCAAAGCCTGGGCAATTAAAACCACTTTGCTCATTGCTCTTTTGATTCACCAGGCCTCTGGGCAGGTGCTAATGCATGAAAATGAATGTCATTTCTGTCAATGGTAGGGAAAACGAGATCTGTAGCTTACAAAATGGATAATTTTTTTAATAATTAGTTTAAATATGACATGTACTCATATGTGTTGTATATAAACTAAATAACTCCTTTGATTTTTTAATCAAAATGCAGAGTAAATTAGACCTTTCTGCTTAATTCCTGACTCTGGAAGATAACAGCAATATATCAGCAAAAAATAAAGCAGTATTTCTTTCCTTTCTGATACCTAATAAAACAGTAGCTGACACAAGGCTTAAAACTAAGCATAACATCTACAAAATAACTAATTTCCATTCCAGAAAGCTTTACTCAAAGGCTGGGTAGCTAATGCCTAAACAAGTGCACTGGAATGGCTCTGTAGATTAATACATGGCACAAAGAGATGAGGAATCAGAATGCTTGAGTTGTAATTCCAATATCCCTTGATACCTCTTTGTCTCAGTTTCTTAATTATGCAATGGATATAATACTTATCTGCCTATCTGATTCATGTACAAGTAATCTGTAAAGAACACATTTCCCAAAGATATCATTTAACAGTAATCCCAACTAGCCAGGGGCAGAGCCCAAGTAAGTTCACAAGAAGCAGATGGTGTGTACACATTGTGTGAGAGTGTGAGAGATTGCAAAGTGAGGAGCAGTATTGTTATTCAGGAATACAAATGATGCTGTCCTATTACCCTGAGAGCTACTTGGTTATTTGTATTAGAGAGGTCACCTTAAGCTTCTATGAGCAGCTGAGTAAGCTTGAGGACCCCTCTTGCAGCCATCTGCTCCCCTCCTAGACTCCTTTAGCAAATCAAGAGGTTTTCCTTGTATTATTCTTTCTCTGAAGAACAGCCACAGCCCTTAACATCAGGATCAGCTTTAGGAGGCTGGTCTCTGTTCTCTGTGCAAGGAGCCACAGCTAAAGAAGAATAAGCCTTCTCAAGGTCATGATGTATTCATTAATACAGAAATCTTGCATTACCTAGTTTGCCAGTATTCTTTTACTTGAAATTCTGCAAGGGAAATTAGGAGCATGTTTTAAAGGATTAAGATTTTTTCTATTATTTTAGAAATATTTTATATGGAAAAAGGTGAAATGGAAGAATTTATCTGGAAAATTCATCTAAAAATCTAACATAAAACACAATTACTTTAACAATAATTTCAATTTCCTAGTGCTTACTGTATTACATAAGATTTATAAAACAAGTTATCTTATTTACTGGTAAAGATATATTCAAACTGCCGTTCAGATCCCTTCTCTTCAGTTTACCAGTGTGAACATTGTTTCGAACAAAACATACCACACTCGTCAAGCAATTCTCTGGAGAAACGGTGTACACATATATAAGGTACATATATTGCTAAAATGGATGTTACAGGCCAATACTATCAACTTGGTTCTTAATTCTAATAGAGAAAAGGGCAATTTATAATTGTGAAGTTATTTCAGAAACTATTCTGCTCCATTCAGTAGCCTACATCAATTAGGTAAAACAATACAACATTTTTCAAAAGGTAAAGGATATACATAGTTATTTTTGATCAATCACAACATTGATACAAATGTTTGATTTTGAGACTTCAAATAGTATTCAGATGTACTTGAAAGCAATAAAAATTATCAAGATACAGTTTTCTAGGAAGAAAATTTCCTGGTTACTTCTCTGAGATTGAGTGTACTGAAACAAATCATACAACTATACTGGAATTATGTTTAAATATGTTTATATTTTATACATGTTTATTTTATGCATTTTATATGCTATTTCCATGCATTTTATGCTATATTTTATATGCTATTTTATATGCTATATTATAGATACATATCTATTTCATGTACTTAGAATAGTATCTGGCATACTATAGTGCTCAAAAAATATGTTAGTGTTCCAACTATAACTCTAGTTGGCTCCCTTATTCCAATATGTCAAGACTTCCTCATTTCAAGAGCCTAACTTCAAATCATCTAAGGAAAAAACACAATGCATAAATATCACATGAACTGTAACCAATTTCTTGTAGTAATCGAAAGAATAATTTTCAGGCAATTTCAAGTCTTGTCTTTTCTAAATTTCATGACATTTTATTTCCAATGTGGCCTTTTTAATATGGAGATGAATGCATATCCCACATAACATCCTTTATTTAAAGGTTTCATACACTAGTAAGAATGCCATTCCTAACATTTACAGTATTTTGGTCAAGACCTCATATTACCCTCTAGTTCTATTCTTTTGTTCTATCTTGCAACTTGACCTGTGTGGGGAAGCAAGAATGCCAAAACAAATTTAATTAGGACAGTGCTTTTCATTATGTTTGGAAACTGGAGCAAAACCATTTTTTCTACACTCTTAGTAACCTGATTCCATATAAACATCAATCAGATAGAAGACATTCTCACTATCTTCAATCAAGGTTCTAAATGCACTTTGGATCTAAGGAGCAGTTCTTCATAGGAAAAATCTCTAGTGTTGGCAACTCTTCTGAATCAAAATTATATTCCTGTGCAATTCGTCACTTGGCCAGGATCTCCTTATGTTCTTATGTGACTTAACTCCAAAGACAGTGAACAAAATTGCTATACAGAATATTCCTCAAACATACTCTTCTTTAGAAAGATTCCATGAACACCACTAGAAAATCTGAACCAAGCATGGTAGCCTATAATCCTAGCACTCTGGAGTTCAAGGCCTGGACTATATAGAGAGATGCTGTCTCAAAAATCCCCATCTCCCAAAAAAGGAAATTTGACTTGTGAATTATACATTCATAGGTTTTCATGCTATGTGAAATAATTTATTTTTCTTTCCTTTAAGTCAAGTTTAAATTTGTTTATAAAAATTATGATCTACCTAAAGTGCAACTTACTCTGGCCTGATCTCAAAATTAAAGATCAGAGGTCCAAAAGTACACAGTCATCAAAGGAAAAAAAGAACTTGTTTCTGGTGAGTAGACTGAAACTTGCTTATTGGAGAATTTACAGGAGAAATGAAAAGATTAGGTAAAAAATTTCACCCAATAATTCAGTTTTGGATTCACGAGTTCCCCTTTGTTTTATGAGGGAGCTCTCAAGACTAAGAATACAGGGGAAGAGTATGTCTTTACAGGCAAGCATTAGCAGAAATCTGGGGATAAATGGAAATATTCTTACCAGAGAAACAGTAAAAATTAAAAACCTACAGTTCATTTAATCAAAAGCCAAAGAAGTTTTTTGGGCTCAAAGGCATAGGACTACACAGTAGAATTCCAGTTTCTATACCAAAAAATTAGGTCAAGTAAGGTATTTGGTCTTTTTTAAAAATTTCATTTTAAAGAGGATAAACCAAAAGAAAAGCCTAACAAGAAGTCAATGCTAGTTGGCTTTCTGGTAAGCCACACAAGCCATGCAGGGTCCAGAAAGAGAAAAGTCAGTGCCTCCCAAGAATTGGTCATGCTGGGACTGGGAGGAGACAAACAAGAAGCGAACTAGCCAGCCTTTCTGTTAAGCTGTGCAAATCATGCAGGTCCAGAAAGAGAAAAGTCAGCACCTCCCATGAGCCTACTGGTGTGCAGGCTAAGAATCAACCCCAACTGAACCCCCCACCCCACTCCAACCCACTCCCAGTAACTGGTTGGTTCTGAGGACAGGCTGAGTTGATTTTGTAAGCCTGGGGCCAGTAGTCTGAGCATCTATTGGGAGGATGACAGTATGCAAAATAGCAAATATAGGGGATTTCCTTCTGTTTTTGAAGTTCAATATTGTTCTCACTGTTTTGTTTTATTCTGATTAATTGTCTTTCTTTATTCAATGTTCTGTTTTGACTGGTTTTATTCTGTTTTGTTTTGGTTTGATTTTTCTATACCTGACAGAATGGACAACTAATGTGAAGATAACAAGATATACTATGGTAGCTATTGTTGTTTTCCTAGTATCCTGCTTTGAAGTTCTGTACCAATTTTGCTGCTTGGTTTTGATTGGCTTTTTTCTGGTTTGTTTTGTTGTATTTTATTATCTTTAAAATAAAAAAAATTAAAAAGAGGATAAAACCAAGGAAAATAAAACAATAAAACCAATCAAAACAAACCAATGTAAGCAATACAGGACTTCAAAGCAACATGAAGTCAATGATAGTGCCTCTTGTTGTCTTCAAAATAGCTGCGGATACTTTCAGACATAGAAAAAATCAAACAGAACACAACAGAATAGAACCAATAAAAACAAAACAATGAATGTAATAAAGGACTTCAAAACAAGACAGTAGTAAATAAAAAATGGCTACCATAATATATCTTGCTATCTTTGAAATAGCTGTTCATGCCTTCAGATATAACAAAATCAAACAAAATAAAACAGAACAAAACTCTACCCAACAAAACAATGAAAATGATACAGGACTTCAAAACAAAGCAATAGTGAATCAACAATGGCTACCACCCTCAAGCAGAAACCCCTAGATGCACTATGCTCTGAACAGATGATCAGACCACTGGCCCTAGACCTGCAAGGTCAGTGAAACACCAAAATACCAAAAGCTTCAAATTGCATTTCACTTCAATAGCTATCATCACAGCCTGTGTTTCTCTGGATCAGCCTGTTGCTTACAGGGGTGGAGTGGGGATGGGACAGGCTCTTCTGTCAGCCGGCTTGCTGGAAAGGGTTGGGGTCTGGCTGTCACTCCACCCCTGACAGCCTGCGCATGGTGCTGGTTCCAGGGAGGGCTTGCTTCCTGGTGAATCCTTGTTCTCTCCCCCTGCAGTCTGCAAATGGCACTGACTCCAGGGGAAAGGCTTAGGTCTGGCCGGTCCCCTCGCTGGAGGCGGCCTGCACATAGGTATCCAGTCATGCAAAATTGGTGGGAGAAAAAAAGGAACCAGGGCATTACCCATGGAAACAGTGCTAAACTAATAATAATTTGAGAGAATGAATATTGAAAGAGATGAACCTCTGATCACAAGGGCTATAGCTCTTATTTTTATGGTGGCACAGTGAACATTTTCTCTTATTTTTTGTTTCCTGATGAGGGAAAAATTGGTTTTCAACCTCAGGATGAATATACTATTCCAACAGCAATTCCAAAAGATAGACTCATTCATTCAACAGACATCATTTAAGCCCTGACTATTTGCTACATCCAGTCTGAGAAGTGTCTAATGAGAGAAACAGACAAATAAAACATTTATAATCATGGGAGTAAATCTTATGATGAAATCATCAAGTTATATGTATTATAATAACACATAGCAGGGATGCCTAGTCAAGACTAAAGAGATGATGTTTAGGAAAGATTTTGGTGCAGTAGCAGTATTTGATTAGTTAATTAACTAACTAATTATTGGTGCTAGAGATTGAACCCAGGCTTTCTATATGCTAAGTAAGTGGATACCCTCAGACCCTAATTAAATCTTTAAAAAGTACTGGGCATGGCACTGCATGCCTGTAATCCTAGCACTTGGGAAGCTGAGGCAGGAGGATTGCCGCAAGTTCAAATTCAGCAAGGGCTACAAAGTGAGGTCAAGGCCAGCCTGGACTACACAGTGAGACCCTGTGTCAAAAAAAAAAAAAAAAAATCTTGAAAAGTGAGTAGGGTAGGCAGCTATTATCTACATTATTTCATATGTAGTATGAAAAGTATTATATAGTAAGATTAAACACAAGAGATGAAATAACCAATGTATACTAAGGGAAAACCAGAAAAGGCTCTCTTGTGATGGAAAAAGTAATAACAGGATTATGTATCAAAAGAAAATAGCAGTTAGAAAGCTTGGCAGCAAGAAACATAGTAGAGTGACTGTATTAGTTTCCTATTACCACTATAAAAATTACCACAAATTTGGTGGCTTAACACAATGTAAATTTATTATCTTACAGTTGTGAAAGTCAAAAGTCCAAAATAGGTCTTACTGGCCTACAATCAAAGTATTGGCAAAGCTGCATTCTGTATGGAGGCTCAGGGGGAAATTTTGTTTCCTTGCTTTTTCCAATTTATAGAGGATACCTCTATTCACCTTAGCTTATGGCCCCATCCTCCACCTTCAGCAATGTCTAGATCTCATGTGTTATCAATCTGACAGTAAATATCTATCCTCTTTCCTCTTTCACTTGTAAGAACTCATGTAGTTCTTACTCATGTATTGGGCCTATCCAGCCAATCCTGGAAAATCTCCCCATCTTAAGGTTCAATTCATTGGTAAATTTAATTCCCTATGCCACCTTAATTCCTCCTTGCCATCTAACTTAACACATTCATAACCACTTTCTGATCCTTAGGACATGGGTTATCTGTGGAGAACTATTGTTCTGCCCAACATAATTATTAAGAATGTACATGCTAAAATAATACTACCTAAATTCATGTTCTGGCATCTTTATAATTAGTTGTATAACACTGTGGGACAAATTATAGAATATTTCTGTATCTTGATATTCTTATTTATAAAACAGTACCAAAACAGTAACTACTTCATTTTGTTGTGGTAAGGAATAAATGAATTAATATGTGTATAAATAAAGGGAGATTACTTTATATGAGATTTTTCACTTTTGATTAAATATTTAACTATGTTTCCCTGTTCCTAAGTTAAAAATTACTCCTGGGCTGGGGATGTAGAAGTATAGCACTTGGCCTAATATGCTTCATGTCCTGATTTGATCCCCAGCACCAGAAAAAAATGAAAAAAGAACGATTGAGAGTTATAAATACCTAGTTAAAAGTCATTATCTTTGGAATTCCCCAAATGTGATAATTCTTGTAACTTAGCATAACCTTATGGGGACCCCCGACATTATGCCTATGAAAGTGATACTAAGAAATACTGTCTCCTGTGGAAGAGGAGGCTTTCAGGGTAATTCCTAAATCCATCTAATGAGTATCTTCATTTCTTTGTACCTGAGCATCATTTGGGGAAATGGAAGCAAAAAGTAGCTCCAGAACAGCTGTAGAGATAGTTCTATCAACTGACACAAGGTCTTACTGAAGAATAATGTCTTATGCTGTTTTGCTGGGGAAATGGAAGCAAAAAGTAGCTCCAGAACAGCTGTAGAGATAGTTCTATCAACTGACACAAGGTCTTACTGAAGAATAATGTCTTATGCTGTTTTGCTGGTAAGCTTTTGCTCCTATTCCTACCTACTTATGAGAAGGCTTGTGCTAAGTGTGATGTATTGTAGTCTTATGAGTCTGAATGGTTAGCTAAATTTAAAAAGACAGCCATGCAGGTCTGGTAAAGCACTTAAAAAGATGCAGTTACACAGTGTGTGCTATATTGTTAGCTATTATTACATACAAACTGCCTAGATTAATAACTATCATAGTTCTAACATTTACCAAAAAATACTGCCATTATAGTATTAGCAGCATCACTATTACCTCTATCACTAACACTACTCCCATATAATGATGGTCCATATATGGGATTATAAATGGTCATGTATGGTTCAAGGGTAGACTGTAAAGAAATGAATAGCAGAGATGAGTCTGAAGAGATAGTGAAGGATAAGGTTGTAAAGCAAGTGGATGAAATTTTGATTCTCTTCTGAAGACAAGAAAGAACTATTCAAAGGTTAAACAGGCCAATATCACAGTCAGATCTATGTTTTATAAAGAGCATTCTTTAAAGAATGTAGACAACGAACTGAAAGAGAGGGGTTGAAATTGAAGCAGACAGATTAGTTAGAAGCCTGATACAGTTGATTATAACCAGTTGTTCAAACAATCAAATATGTTCTTTGGACCAACAAACTAAGGTTGAGTAGTGACGATATATAATTAAATAAGACAGTCTTTGAGTATATTATAATCTGAAGAGAAAGATATGTAAATAGTTACAAAAATGCTTCATGATAGAATGGTGTAATAATTACAGAAAATAGCAAATAAAGTGATAAAAATACCATCTGAATCCCGCTATTCTATTCTTAGCAGCACTATTTTAGTACAGGCTCTTATTACTGCTTGCTTACCCACTATTGCTAATTGTTTCTAGTATCTTTCCCCTAAACTAACCAACACACAGGCACAAATAGAAGTGGCTGTGGTATAACAGTGAGTATACAATACTTCAAAAGCTGTATGTTTTAGTCTGGGTCTTGCCATTCACTACTGGATTTTTTTAGGCAAACCCAAGCCCTTCCATCACATTGTGCTCATTTCTAATGATATTAATCTATTTAGTTTACTAGTTACAGTGAAATTTAAATAAATGGAAAGTGTAACCTGGAGTGCATCTGGCTAAAAATAAGCTGTGTTGGTGAGATATCCTAGAAGTCTCCCAAACACCCAAATCCCAGACATCAAAACCTTGATTGTAAAAATCAGAGGCTTCAACTCATTTTGTATATGTGTTTGTATGGATATATATGCTTTTATTTCTCTAGAGTAATATCAAGAAGAAAGATGTCTGCTAACATTATTATTATTATTATTATTATTATTACTGAGCAGGGTCTCACTATATAGTCCAGGCTGCCCTTGAACTATGTAGTCTAGGCTGGCCACAAACGTGATCCTCTTGCCTCAACTTCCTAGTGATGGAATTACAGGTGTGCACCACCAGTGCTGGCAACCTTTATCTAAAAGCCAGACTTTATTTTTTAGAACAACTTTAGATTCACAGTAAAACTGAAAAGAAATGAGTTACCACACCAGGAAAATACATGAAGAAAACTTGAGTGCATTTTACTAAGTGAAAGAAGCTGATCTGAAAAGGGTATGTACTGTATGATGCCAATTCTGTGACATTCCCAGCCATGAGGGTGTAGTTCAGTGGTAGAGCTTGTGCTTAGCATGTACAAGGCATACTCCTGGGTCCATGGCACTTCCATGCCCTGACCACAAAAGTTACCCAATTATATCTCAGTCTGAAAAAGGCAAACCTAAGGAGACAATAAATAGATCAGTAGTTAGTTACCAGGGGAGAATGGGTAGAAGTGTTGAACAGATGATGTTAGAAGGATTTTTAGTACAGTGAATATATTTGATATTTTTCTATTTAAAGAAAAAAATGAAACAGAAAGAGGGTAGAAATAATACAAAATTTCAAAACAAAACAAAACAAAAATAATAACCAGTAAGAAATCACTAGTTGATAATTACATATTTTCCTCTTAGAAGTAGTTGTTCAAGTAACAAAAATAAAGCCTATAAAGCGGACATTTAAACAGTGAGAATTCAACTGGTTCTGTTCATCTATCCAACAAAAACTTAGTAATATGGTTATCATTCCTACACACTGAAACATACATGCAGTTATATCCTTTAGAATACTTTCTTTTCCTCTCTTTTTTTCTTTATAATAACTATAATGCATTCTCATAAACCACTTAGAAATTCTACACATGTATAAGTCTCTACATGTATACCTAGTCTTTCTGTATTAGAGGGAGAAACAAATCAAAACAAGTCAACAATACAAATTCCTAGAGAAACATGAAATGAGAAGGACATATTAAACCACAATACTAGGTGGTCCACAGTAGTTACTATGATGTCTCCTGTTATTTTCAATAAAATTGTCTGTATCATCAGGCATAGTATAATTAAACTTAGCACTACATAGCACTATTAATAAACACTGAACATTGGAAACATTATAGGACTTAAAAGGCAGTTAATAATCAAACCAGAATGGATATCCTATTGAATCTTGTCATCTTCAGAGTAGTTGCCTCTACTCTCAGACTTGATACTCTCAAGCATGCCAGATTCAAATGAAATCAGTCAAGACAAAACAGTGATATAGGCAATCTTCTCTGCCTTATCTCTGCTATGCTATTTTTCTGTCACTATTGTTTACTTTTCTCCTTCATTCTACTGTCTGCCCCTTTCACTGAGGCCTTTCTGCCATTCCTGGAATCCTGGTGATTTTCTTCTCTCTTTCTAGAATGTCCTTCAGTATTCTTTGCAGGATTGGATTGGTGGTCACAAACTCCCCCAGTTCTTCTTTGTTGTGGAAATATCTTCTCTCTCCATTAATTAAAAAAATTTTTGTTTTTTATTTAAAGAGGGGGAAAAACATGTAAAGGGTAGAAATAATACAGAATTTCAAAAAAAAAGATAAATAGTAAGAAATCACTAGTTGATAAATTACATACTGTCCTTTTAGAAATAGTTGTTCAAGTTACAAAATTAAAGCATACAAAGTAGATATTCAAACAGTGAGACTGTAAACAGCTACGCATGCATGAGTCTCTAAACGTATTTCTACCTTTTCTGTATTAGAGGGAAAAACAAAACCAAGCAAGACAAAACAAATTCCTATAAAAACATGAAACCAAAAAGTCGTGTAAAACCACACAGTACAAGGTAATCTACAATGATTACTGTGTTGTTTCTTATTATCTTCAATAGAATTGTGTATATCATCAGGCATAATTGAATACAGCAGTATAATTGAATATAGCAGTACATAACAATATTAGTAAAAAAATTGTAGACAGTATAAAACTTCAAAGGCAGGTAATAATCAAACTACAGTGGACATTCTAGTGAGTCTTGTCATGTTGAGTGCAGTTGCCTATACTCTCAGACTTGATACTATCCAGCTTTGTATAAAATCTATCAATACAAAACAGCGATCTAACAAACCAGATTCAATTATGATCAGTCACAGTAAAACAGTGTAGGTTATATAGAGCTTTAGATTAAGTTAATAGGAAATTAAGGATGATTACCATACTATATCTTGTTATTTTCAGGATTGCTGTCTGTGCCCTCAAATCTAGTACAAGTAGAATGACTGGAACAGAATATAATACAACTAAGCAGAGTGGTGTGAGTAATGTGGGTTTTAAATCCTGGTACACTATTAACAATATAGTGTATCAAGACCATCTATGTTAGAGATTCTAGCCATCCTTCTCTGCCTCATTTCTGCTATGCTATTTTTCTGTCTTTCTTTGTCTACTTTTCTCCTTCATTCTACTGCCTGCCCCACTCATTGAGGCCTTTCTGCCACTGTTCCTAAAATCCTGGTATTTTTTTTCTCTCTCTAGAATGCCCTTCAGTATTCTCTGTAGGGTTGTATTGGTGGTCACAAATTCCCCCAGTTCCTCTTTGTCATGGAAGCATCTTGTTTCTCCATTAATTTCTAGTGACAGCTTTGCAGGGTAAATCAATCTTAGGTGGAGGTTATTTTCTTTCAGGGCTTGGAATACTTTACTCCAAGCTCTTCTTGATCTGATGGTCTGTGTTGAGAAGTCTGCTGTGATCTTGATGAGCTTACCTTTATAAGTAATGTTTCTTTTCTCTGATGGCTTTTAATATTCTGTTTTTATATTGAATTTCTGGCATCTTATTATATGTCTGGGGGTAGGTCTGTTTTGGTTGTAGGTGGCTGGAGTTCTGTATGCCTCACATAACCAAATGTCATTTTCTTTTCCCATGCTTGGGAAGTTTTACTTAATTATTTCAGTGAATAGCCTTTGTAATTCGCCTGTGTGTATTCCTGCTTCTTCGTTCACACTTCTTATTCTTAAATTGTAGATTCTCTTGTCATCTTCTAGCTTTTGTATTGTTACTGCCTGTTGCCTTGCTATTTTTAAGAGATGTTTCCTTTCATGGTCACACATTGCAAGCTTGTCTTCAAGTTTTGATAGTCTATCCTTATTTTCTTTTAAGGCATTTTGCCAGCTTTCAATGGAATTTTTAATTTCCTGGTAAATCTCTTTGAATCTGCTTCATGTATTCTATATTTTCTTTATATTCTTTATTGAATGTTTCTCTCCTTTTTTTGTGTTCCTCCCTTCTTCTGTCTATGTCTTCCTGAGAGATTCTTAGCATTTCTTTTATTACTCTACTCATATCTTGCTTTACCTGATTTAATATTTCAGTTTTGAGCTCGTCTACAAGGTTCCGAAGATATCTCTTAACGTCCATTGAAGCCATGTCTGCTGTTGTGTGTTTGCCGCCCTCAGTCTCCCTTGTTTTTCCCTCTCCTGGATCAGGGCTGTCAGGGTTTTGGACTGGGGGGCTCCTCCTGCCTCTCTCTCCTGTCATGGTCCTGGCTTCCTCCACACAGGTGTACAGTGGAGGTCCCAGCCCCTTTCCCTGTCAGCCACAAGTTCCTCCAAAGCACGCTGGTGAGGAAACTCCATCCTCTTCTGCCTGCTCTTGTCACTGAGGTGTAAGCAGTGGCTGGCTATGTCGGCCCCTCCCCACCGGGTCAGCCAAACTTCAGGGGCCTTCACCAGGTTAGTGGATGCTAGGTGCAGGGGATAGATTTGGGACGGCTCATTGGGTCCCGGCCAGGGGCACGACCCAGTCCAAGCACATCCCATGAATCTGCTCTGGGGAGGAAGCAACCAACTGAAGTCACTGTTGCTCCCAGTTCACGCTCCTACCAGATTCCAACATGTTGCCCATTTGGTAGCACCCTTCCTGTGGTGGTGGGGTCCTATTCCCAGCACTGACCGTGGATTAGTGAAGGTCCCTTTGCCGGCTCCTCTCTCCATTGTGCTAACCAACCCCCGACTTCAGTGCAGCCATGGCTCTTGTGAGTGGTGGTGAGAATGAGTTTGGGCGGCTCTGCCAGCCAGTGCAAATTTGCAAATTCAGGCCAGCGCAAACTTGGTGGGTCGCAGTGAAAACACTGTCTCCAGTAATTTTAGCTGTTCTAGTTGTAGCCCCAAGACTGCATGTTTGATGAGCATTTTTACATTTTAATTTCTTCCTGAGTCAAGGGGATCCATCTCCCTCTGTCTGGGTCTCTCTAGGACATTTTATTCTGGCATATGAGTTGTTTCTCCTGGGAGGCTTTGTATTTTGTTGCTCACTGATTGGCTATCTTTAGCTCCTCCCTTCTCCATTAATTTTGAGAGACAGTTTTGCAGGGTACATCAATCTGGGTTGGAGGTTATTTTCTTTCAGGGCTTGGAATATTTCACTCCAAGCTCTTCTTGATTTGATGCTTTGCATCAAATTTTGATGAGTTTTCCTTTATAAGTAATCTGTTTCTTTTCTCTGACCGCTTTTAATATTCTGTTCTTGTGATGGATTTCTGGGATTCTGATTATTGTATGTCTGGGTGTAGATCTGTTTTGGTTGTAGCTGGCCAGAGTTCTGTATGCCTCATTTATCTAAACTTCACTTCAGTTTCCTATGTTTGGGAAGTTTTCCTTAATTATTTCTGTGAATAGCCTTTTTAGTTCATTTGTTTTTCTTCATTCACATTTTTTATTCTTAGGTTATAAATCCTCTTATCGTCTTCTAGCCTTTGTATCGTTACTTCCTGATTTCTTGTTATTTTTAAGACGTCCTTCCTTTTGAGATCATACATTGCAAATCTATCTTCAAGTTTTGAAAGTCTGTCTTTAGTTTCTGTTAAGGAGTTTTGCCAGCTTTCAATGGAGTTTTTAATTTCCTGATTTTTTTTTTGGATCTGTTTCATAATTCTAGATTTTGTTTATATTCTTCATCAAAGGCTTCTCTCCTTTCTCTGGATTTCTCCATTCTTCCATTTGTGTGTTCTTGAGGATTACCCTTCATTTCTTTCATTAATCTTCTTATATCTTGCTTCACCTGAGTTAGAATTTCAGATTTAAATTCATCGATGAGGTCACAGAAGTAGTTCTTTATTTCTGATGAGACCATGTCTGATATTACATGTTTGCTGCCCTCAACCTCCTCTGCATTTACCTCTCCTGGACTCACTTTCCCTGGTTTGGTGGTTGGAGGCCTTTTGCTGTTTCTCAGTCTTGTCATATTTCTGGTTTCTTTCAGATGGGTGAGTGGTGGAGGTCTCCAGGCCTTTCCTAGTGCTTACAGTTTTTTCTGCAGCACACTGGCTAGGGAAGTGCCACTTCCCCCAGCCTGCTGCCGAACTATGAGGTGCAGGCAGGGGCATTGTGGGCCGGCCCTTCCCTTAAGTCAGTCAACTAGTGAGTGCTTCAGCACATCTGTGTGTTCCGTGAGGATGTCACAGGTTTGGGACAGCCTCGCCCCTGGCTATTGGGTCCTGACCAGGGGCATGGCCCAGCTCAAGCAGATCCCACCAATCCACTTTGGGCCAGGATCTGCTGACAGACGCTACCTTGGTTGTTGATTCAAGCCTGTGCTGCCCAACTCCAAAATGTCATCTATCTGTTCATCCCACTCTGGGGAATCCAGTCCCCATGACTCACCAAAGTCAGTGCAGCTGGACTCGCTGTTTCCACTCCCTGCTGCAGCGCCTCCTCCCGCCAAGGATCTTGAGCTCATCAGCTCCACTCTCAGCAGGGCTGTGAACTCAGCTTGATCGTGAATTACCTGACTCTAAGACACGCCTGGTACAGCGACCAGAGCGTGCCCAGCTCCAGCCCTCTGTCCACACTTCTTTTTTTCTTTTTCTTTTTCCTCATTTCTTCCTGGATTGTGAGAATTCCTCTCCTTTTTTCTGGTCTTCTCCTTGGTGTTAGATTCTAGCTTCTGAGGTTTTGTTTTGTTTTGTTTTGTTTTTTCAGAGAGGCTTTCTATCATGCTACCTTGTCAATTGGCCATCTTGGATCCTCCTCCTATTATTTGATATTATAATGGTGAATGTTTGTCAAAACTCAGAATATACAATATCAAGAATAATCCACTTTAGTTTTTATTTTTGGTTTGAGAAAAGGTTTTGCTGTGTAGTTCAGACTGGCTTTGAACTCATTACATAGTCCAGTTTGGCCTTAAGGTCACAGAGGTTCTCTTGCCTCAGCCTTTCAAGTGGTGAGATTACCACATGATGATGTACCATCATGCCCAGTTTTAATACTAATTTCAACTATGGACTTCAAGTGATTATGATATGTCAAGGTAGTTTTTTCAATTATAACTAATCTACCACTCCAGTGGGGGATACTGACAACAGGGAAACCATACATGTTTGGGAATAGAGTGGGGGAGTATATACAAATCTTTTTTAACTTTAATGTAAACCTCAAAATGCTCTTTTTAAAAGTCTTTAAAAATATCAAGCCTTTCATAGTAGTATATGTTGTAATCCCAACTACTTTGCAGGCTGGATCACAAATTCAAGAATAGTTTGGGCAGGACTCAGTACAGTCCTGTCTCAAAATAAAAATTAAAATAGCACTGGGGATGTGTCTCAGTATAGAGTGCTTGCCTAGCATGCACAATACCCTGGGTTCAATCTTCAGCACCAGTTAACCTCACAATCTATGGGTCAATTTCTGTACCAGTAGTGGTGAACCTATGGCACACATACTGCAGAAGGTTTTTGTTTCATTGAAAGCTCTAAAAGGTTCACCATCACTGTCTCCATTTTGTTTTACTGATCTATTTGTATATATCAACTCCAATACCATGTCGTTTTTGTTCTAGTGACTATTTAAGTTTTTATTTCAGGTAATATTTTGTCTTCTAAAAGTGTTCTTTTCTTCTCCCCAAAATAATTTTTGAGTATGAAATCAACCTTGCTTCCTTGGGAGAAAACTTCACTAGGTCATGATGGAGTTTCCTCTCTCCCTCTCTTCTTCTTTGCTGCCTTCTTATTCCCTCTCATCCTACCCATCTGCTTTGTGCATGTGGTGCTGGGGAACAATCCTAGGACCTCACACATGTTATACAAATGGTCTAACAAGTGAGCTACAGTCCCAATCCTTGTATCATTTTTAAGGACCTTGTATCCTTTTAACAAGCTGTTGAATGTAATTTGCTAAAATTGTTCAGAATTTACGTATCTGTTTACGACTGACAATCTGTAGTATTCTTTTCCTATAGCATCTTTATCTAATTTTGGTTTTGGAATACTGCTAGCTAAACAGAATAAATTGCCAAATTGTTACTCCTTTTAATTTCTTGTTTTTATGAGGAAAGGATTTTGGATTTTTGTCAAATGCTTCACTTGCATCTATGGAGTTTTGTTACTATGGTGAATTACATTTACTGATTTTAAGACATTAATATTTATTTGCTAGAGTAAGTCATCATTACCAATACAGAGCCACAAGCAAAAAGTCTTATAGCTATTGTCATGTTGTGAGCTGCAGTAGGCTCACAACATGACAATAGCTATAAGACTCCCTCATAGTGTCCTGACTTCTAAAAATTTTTTTCTCTTATAAGCATTTGTCTGTCTTAACATATACCTATCAGTGTCTCCTGTTTTTGACTTGACTTCAGTAGAATTCTTTGAACCAGTAATACTGTTATGTTGACAGTTAAGCTTTAATTCTTGCAAGCAATCAATTACCATACTTTCCCCCCTTTCTTTATTGAATTTTATCTGTATTTTAAAATTGTGCTTTTGAAGTATATTTAGCGTTTTTTTTTTAATTTCATTTTGAAGGTAGTAAAAATACAAAGGAACAAGACAGAACAAAGCCAATTGAGACAGTGTAGCGAATTTGGTACAGAACTTCACAGCAGGCTACCAGGATAACAGTAATAGGTACCATAGTATATCTCATTATCTTCACTGTAGTTGTCTAGTCAATTAGGTATAGCAAAATCAAACCAAAAACAGAACATTATAAAATCAATTGCAAGAGAATAATGAAAAGAGTAAAGCAATTAATCATAATGAATCAAAATTGAAAACACTTGCTCTCAAAGAGAAAATAAAGGAGACCCCCCCCATTTGCTATATTGCATACAATCATCCTGCCAAGAGATGCTCAGACTTCTGTCCCCAGTTGCTAACGGGTGTGTGTGTGTGTGTGTGTGTGGAGATGTTGGATTCCAAGCCGCAGTAGGCTCACAGGAAATATTACTGGGCCTGCTCCTGGCTGACGCCCGAGGAAGGCACTCACCAAGAGGGCGGGCAAATGGCTTCTTTGTGCAGCCTCCTGGGTTCTAGCATGGCCGTGGCGGGATCTTGGGGGTGCTCTCTGATTCTCCTCCTGGCTGACACCCCAGGAAGGTGCTCATCCAGAGGGCCCATTTAGTGCTTTTTAAATGTCAAAATTAACCTAGCATTTCTGAGAAAACTCCTACTCAGTTGTGATGTATTATCTTTTGATTTGCTAAAATATTGTATAGAATTTTTGTGTCTTTGGGAATGGACATAGCGATTTGCAATTTTCTTGTGATGTTTCTGTCTGGTTTTGACAGCAGGGTAATGCTGGCCTAATAAAATAAGTTTTAAAAAAATGGGTTGGAAAATATTTCCTTCTTTTCAAATTTTTAAAAATATTTGGTTAAAATTGTTTATGTGGTTGGTATTATTTTATCCTTAACATGTTTAGAAATTACCAGTGGAGCCATCTGGGCCTGGAATTTTTCAGTGAGATAATTTTTTTTTGTGTATGTGCTGGAGGTTGAACTCATGACCTCGCGTTTGCCAAGCAGGCACTTACACCAATCCCCTGGCCCATAACTGTTTTTTTTTTTTTGGTTCCGGGGATCAAACTCATGACCTCATGCTTGCCAGGCAGGCACTTAAGCCACTGAGCTTAATCCCTGGCCCTCAGTAAGATAATTTTAAACTATGAATTTAACTTCTTTATTAGGATTTTATTTCTTGTCTTTAACACTTATTATTTTATACATTATTCTTTATTATCTATTCCTAGCCAAATATGTGCTCCATGAATATAGGGTGGCTTTGTCTTTTAAAAAAACTGTTTCAATAAATAAATAAATAAATAAACAAACACTGTTTCATTTTCTGCTGTATTTTCAGAACTTAGCACATATTAGGTGCTAAGTTCAATATACCGGTATTCAATATATTGGTTAATTAAATTATAAAGGTACAAATTTATAACTATTTTATCATGTTTTTTAGTATCTTCCAAATATTCAAGCATTTTTTTATTGAAACATCATCTCATTATAAGTCATTTATCTTTTTTGCTTTATATTATTGTTGGGATATCACCTTTTTTACAAGTTATGTGATAAGTAGGTTATTTAAGCGTATCATTTGAGAAGAGTAAAGGAACCTTATAAATTATTTGTCATAAAGATCCACACCAGATTTGATAAGTTGAGAAAAACTAACTTCACAGACATCAGTTGGTGTGAAAAGTATACAAGGTCATTATTCTAGAAGTCTAGGAAAGAACTTGTTTCCTCGGATTTAAAAAATACTCATCTAGGGCTAGGGGTTTAGCTCAGCGGCACAAGCACCTGCTGGGCAAGTACGAGGTCCTGAGTTCAATCCCCAGTACCAAAAAACAAACAAACAAACAAACAAACAAACTCATCTATACAATTCTGCTGAAGTATTCTGGGACAGGGTAGTTTGATGAGATGAACATGCAATGAGGATCTTAGTACCTTGGAATTTTTTGTTTTGTCTTTGGTGCTAGGGACCTAATCTAGGTCCTCAAATATGCCACTAAAAATCCTTGAAAATGGAGGTACAGGTAGTGTGTGGGGACTCTAGGACCAAGACTTTCCTTGATTGGCACCATCTGTACTTCCTAGGTATACAGGAAAACCTCAAATGATCAAAGACTTGCTTCTCTAGGGTTATCCAAAAGTCATGGTAAGTCAAAAATCAAGAAAATTTACAGGATCATCTGATATCAGCTTCAGGGAAGAAATCAACCTAATAATTAACCAGTCTGTCTGGTGCAAGCTGGTTTTATACCTATGGCCCCAGTATAATTATAAGGAAACTAAAGTGGTTAAAATAACAATGAAACAGACTTTAAGAAAATAAATATCACTAAAGACATGATAAAATAACTCAACATAATATGTTATAAGAGGTCCAAAATACACATAGAAAAACTGATAAAATCACAAGAATGTACAAATAAAAGATCTTAGTAGATATTTCAGTACTTTTTTCCAACAACCGATAGAACAAGAATGCAGTTCTGCTATGCTTTTCAGCTGAGAGCTGGTAAAGTCATACACAGTATGTTTGTACTCCATATCTTCTCTTTTTAGCCAAACATATTATTCAATCCTGTATCATTTTGATCAATGAAGTTCTGTGTAATACTGTACTGTACACAATGAGCTTTTTTTTCCCTCTGACTTACAAAATTAGAAATAAGGAACTGTTTTAAATTCTTCAGATATTTCTCCTAAAGGGATATAGGCTATTTTAATCAATACTGTGGAACTAATCAGAAATTTGAACTATCAGTATGGTAATCAATTGTTTTTAACCTTCAGAAACACCTCAAAAAATCTCTTTCTCCTCCCAACTAGCAAAAGCTTCATTAATAACACAGGTACAGAATCTGAAGCTGCAAGTACACACAGCAAACTTTGATGAAAAGAAACAAATAAAACAAAACCATATCTAGGTTTACTGACACATTTCTTTCAGCCACTCTAAACTACAGAATAAACATCTCTGAGGCTGAGTACAACTAAAGGCACTATGGTATGACAGAAAAACCAATGGCAAGTAGTCTAAACTTTGAAAGTAAGAGGCAATTACTATAGACAATAAGAATAATACTCGATTATCATTCCACTTTGCCTGATTAGGAGCATTTTTAAAGATAAAGTGATATAATTCAGTGTAGTAAGCAAGGATACAGTTGCCTGGCAATACAAACAATTCTAAGAGGAAGATGAGATATTCAGAACACTAAGTTATGTTTATTCTTTACTTCTGTCCACACTCCCCTTAGATATGAAAAGAACATGCATAAAACAAAACTTTATTTTGAGAAAATAGTAGTGTAGTTAGGCTGTTTACAATTAAGCCACAGACAACATACTTAATCAAATCATTTAAATCACTGCTGAAATTCAAGTTATTATGTAGTAGTTGGAGAGCCACAAGTAGGCCAAAGGAAGGTCAAGAGACAGGAAAAAAAGACTATATTTTTATAAGCTTGATAACTAATTTCGACCCCAATCAGGTGCATAGTAAAAAAGAATGGGGTGCTAGGCATGGTGGTGTACACCTATAATCCCAGCACTAGAGAGACTGAGGCAGGAGGCCTGTCATGAGTTCAAAGCCAACCTGGACTACATAGTGAGTTTAAGAACAGCCTGAACTACCTAGTGAGACCCTCTCATAAAAAAAAAAAAAAAAAAGAACGATGTTAGGGAAGGAAGGGAAATGATTGGAATGGGCAATGTAGCAAGAATGTTTTTATTCAATCACTGATTGAGAAACTCTCCAACTGTTAGTATCATTAGCAGATTGTTTAGAATATAGTAAAGGGTTTGAATCCTATATAAAACTCTCCATAGTTACATGGTTGCTTAAATTTACCTCATAAGAGTAACCAGATATTCCATCCTCAGTCATCTATATTAGTTTAAAAGAATAGAGTTGGGCTAAGCACAGAGTGATTATACATACATATTTATATTTGTATGATTTTTATATAATATACATAGATAAATACTCATAAATACATACATACATGCAGATTGGATTCTGTAGCTTAAGTTCTATGCTTTAAATTCACCAAAGATAGAAAATATATAGTAGCTTTTATAAAGAAAGCAGTAATATCAGTCTAAACCAATTTGTATGAAAAAACAGATGGGAATTTTTCAGAGCCTGATTCTTTGAAGTCTATGAATAGATCACACAGGTGGAAGTTGGAAGGTAAAAGGTGGGTAAGTATTTAACCAATAGTTAAAAAGAGCATCCCCATCAAGTACAAGTGATACATAAGTGTGTACAATGGATTTTGAGGTAATACTACTCAGAAAAGTAACTATTTGAAAATATTTGGGTAACAATACCAGCTAAAATCACTACAAGTGCATATTAAGGGATAATTTATCTTATCAGCTTATTTAGCTATATACTCTCCTTGGAAAGTAACAAAATAATTCATTTATTTTCATAATCTATAGGGCAGACAGTTTTATTTACATCAACTCATTTTTATGTGAATGGGGAAGTATGGTATGAAGTGCTCTCTAACAGGTTCCTAGATACTATCAATTTGTAATGTGCACTGTTATATTTTTCTTGGCCAAAAAACAAACAAACAAACAAAAAAACAAAGAACCCCACCAAAAAACCCTTCTAGTAAGATACATATTCAAATAATCATACTTCTTTGGTCTGTATTTGTGGCATTTCATTTAGAAATTCTTATTGTAAATCTACAACCATTGGCTTTAAATCAATATTGTTCCATGATTCTTACATTTGAAAATTTATACCAACACTTAAAGGGTAAGTCCATAGGTATTTCCAAAACAACTATTTAAAAATATAGTCCAAAATGATTTTTTCCTCAAAAAAAAAAAAAAGCAAAATGAGAAATGCTAAGTGTTTAATTACACTGCTAAATGTAACTATTTTGTAGGAGATGCAGACAACCACAGAAATGAAGATAAATTTAAATCTAGCCACCTAATTTTACATTAACATTTTAATTCAGTATCAAGAAAAACTAGGCAAATTTTTATTGAATGAATTCATTATTATCAAATGCTTATTGAGCATGGCTATGTGCTAGGCTCTATTCTGGGTACTGAGATAAGCTAAATAAACCTTTTTTCTTCATTATTATCTCAGGTACTTCATTACAACATGAAGCTAACTGATACAACTACTACTTGAATTATCCATAGATACTCAGTATATTTTACAGTGAACTGTCTTTTTTTTTCTACCTAAATCTGTTTTCTTTTGGCTAAAAGAGATCAAATCCACAGCCTTATGCATGCTAGCCAAGTGCTATAGCACTAAGTAAGCTATATTCCCAGCTCCTTTAAATTTAGGTTTTGGGACAGTGTCTCAATTGAGTTGGCCATGAATTTACAATCCTCATGCTCAGCCTTCCAAGTAGCTGGGATTACAGGTATGCAGTCATGCCTGACTAAATCTGTCTGCCCTGCGCCCTATACTAAGCTCTATCCCTAGCTCCAAGAATCATTTTTGATATTTCTTTTTCCTTATTTCTACAATTGTGTCCCCATGTCAAATCTCTTTCAAATCTCACCTCTTCCCTCCATTTTCACTGCCATATTCTTGAGCAGTCATCATCTCTTGCATGGATTATTGCAGAATCTCTCTTCTAATTGCTCTCCTGGTCTCTGGTCTTGCTTCTCTCTTTTCTAATCTAATTTTCTCAAAGGAAAATCTAGTATTATTAGTCTCTTGCTCAAAACTCCTTTTTCTTAAAACAAAGGCCAAAATTCGTACAGGAACTTGCATAACAGTTGCAAAATTCAGTACTCCAGCTTAACTAACATTTTTTGGTTCCCTGAACACCCTATTCTCTATCTTGCTCCCTAGCCATTCTGTAAGCCATGCCTTCTCTTGTAAAGTTCTCTCTTTCCTACTTTACCTGGCTAATTCAAACTGGTTTTTGAAATTTAGTGAAATAACATTCTTTGAGAAACTATACCAGTACCCTACACAAGGTTAATTACTTTTACTATGGTACTTCTACTACCATGGAACAGTTTGTGCTTTATAACTGCTTTTAATTGTCAGCGTTGGCCCCTACCATTCTACCAGCCATAGTCTGTGAAGTCCATGAATGAAAAGATTTCATACTGAGGCCAGGGATTTAGCTCAGCAGCATAAGTACCTACCTGGCAAGTGTGAGGTCGTGAGTTCAATCCCTGGTACAAAAGAAAAAAAAAAGTTTGGAACATAGCTCAGTCGTAGAGTACAGTACTTGCTTAGCAAGTGCAAAGCCTTGGGTGTGATCCGCCACACTGTAAAGACAAGACAGCCTTCTAAAGGTGGGTATGGTGGTGCTCTCACTTGCAATCCCAGCACTGAGGGCTGAGACAGGAAGATCACTGTGATTTTCAAGCCAGCCTGGGTTACAGAGCGGACTCAAGCTAGCCTGAAATACATAGCTAGATTCAATCTCAAAAAACAAAACAAAAAAAAGATTTCATACTGCTCAAAGCTGTAACCTAGAAGTTATTGTAAATTTTCTCTTTCTTTTAACTTCTATAGCTAATCTTTCAAATTGTACATATTACTATAATACGTTGCCTTTTCCATGCCTAATTTCTCTTTAATTGTTCATCATCTTTTGCTGAAACTACAGTAAAAGTCCTGAAATTTATCTTCCTTGCCTCCACAAAGGAATCTAAGTAGTTTATTTAAAATACTAATCTCTGTATTCCCTAACTAAAAATTCTGGATCATTCCCTTACCACTTTCAGGATAAAGTGCAACCTCAAAGGACCCATGATCAGTGATCCTTTCATGATCATCAGCATTTTTCTCCCTTCTTATTTCTCTTCTCTTTTCTTCTTTCTTCCTTTCTTTGAGTGTTAGGGATTAAACCCATGGCTTACTGATGTTAATCAAGTGCTTGGCCACCTTTATTACCTTGACAACACTTAACTGCTTTCAATTCCTCAGTATCAATTGTTCTCAACCCCTAGGTCACAGAGCTGGATCAGTCCAAAGTCTGTTAGAAACAGGGCCATAGAGCAAGTGAGTTTCAGGTGAGTAAATAAAGCTTGACCTGTGTTTGTATCTGCTCACATTATCACATAAATTTCACTCCCTGTGAGATTAGCATTAGATTCTCACTGGAGTGCAAACTCTACTGTGCATTGTGCATGGGAGGGATCTAGGTTGTATACTCCTTATGAGAATCTAATGCCTGATAATGTGTGGTGGAGCTGTGGTAGTGATGCTAGCATTGGGGAACAGCTGCAACACAGATTAACCTCAGCAGAGAGGATTGACTAAACACACACTAAAATAAATTGATTCCTTTCAAAAATATCAAAACCTTATTGATGAGTGACAAGTGACAAGCTGCATTTACTAGCAGGCTTTATAGTGTAAGTGAGTCGATGAGTTTCAGTTGCAAAGCTTCATTTGGTGGCAGATTTTCAGTCATGGCTTTACTCTGTGCATGGACCATCCATTATTTTATTTATTACTTCCATAGCATATCTTTTCTGCACTGTGCACTTGCCTCAGTTCTAATTTTGGTAACCTCACAAACTAATGCTAGCCAAAGGGGTATAAAATAAATGTCACTAGAGAGCTTGTCTGAGAAGAAGACCAAATGAGATAGTAAAAGACTATAAGCAGCAGCAGCAGCAACAACAACAAAATTGCATTTAAATGAAAGAACCAAATGTTCTACTTGAATTACATATTCATTGCAAAAAGCAATTCACATTCTCAAAGCTTGCTTTGTATGACATGTGGTCATCAGCTATTCAACAAAGCCCTGAAACCTTCAAAACTGCTTCACCACACAGAGACCAAGCATCCTGCATTAAAAAACAAGGCTTTGAAGTTTTTCAAAATAAAAAATATGAATATGAAGAACAAAAGCAATTATTGAAGACTACTACTTTATCAAATATATCAGTACTGATAACATAATTGGTGCCAACCAGTAATACAGCTATAGAACTATTCAGGTCTTTGAATGATTATCTATCAGGAAAACTGAGTTGGTCACTTTGTGTTGGTATATGCATAGACAGAGGAGCTACCATGACTGGAACCTTTCTGGTTTCATTACTCAGGTCAAAGAAGTGGCTTCTGAATGACAGTCTACACAGTGTCATCTGAGGGCGAATGCTAGCTGGCAGAAAAATGTCACCTGCACTTAGCAATGTTTTGCAAGATGTGATAAAAATTATCAAACACATTAAAGTTCATGGCCCTTCCATCATGGGAACCCAGGTGAACCCAGGAGGTGTTCCCTCCTCTTCCCTGCTATGACGCAGGTAAACTGAGCCAGAAGGCCCAAAGAATGGCCCCTTCCCTCACTACTGCCACAACTGAGGCAAACTGCTTAGGAAGGCCCAGAGACCAGAGGGCATGTCAGTGACACAGTAGGGTCCCAACTAAGGGATGAACAGGCAAGACTAGAGGTGTGAAAAGTCTGAAGCAACAATAACGGTATGAGCTAACAGATGGCTGAGGCCTCTGAAGGCACAGCAATCAGCTTAGAAAAACTCAAGACTCAGTAACTGGCCCTTTTCTTTCAAAAAATTTTCTCTTATTTTTCTTTTGTTTTTCTCTCTTTTCTTTTGTCCTCTCTTTTCTAAAAATCTGGGGGAGAACTCCAGCCACAGAAAACTAATCCCATCCCCCAAATCCAGAGATGAAATTCAGAAAATCCTTCAAATACTCCTTCATTCTTTCTTTTCTACCCACTTCTCTAGTTTCCCAAATCTTGTGCAATCATCTTTGTCCTCCCATCTTGCTTCTCCTTCCAGTTATCTTTGCTTCATACACTATCCTCCCTAAATTTTCCCATTAGAGGATAAAACCACTCTACAAAGAGGAAATACTCTCCACACAAACTCCTAATACACAATCTGTTCTGTCATATAACTATAGACTATGCTCCTGTGGTCTAAAGTACAAAATCAGTAGTTACCACAGTTTGTCAGTCTCTACATTGTGCTAGATGCTACTGTCACTGCTAATCTTATTACTTTAGCTAGGATGACATTATCTGTTATAATCAGTTGTTCTCCTTTCTGTAATAATATTGGGAAACTCTGGGGTAATAATCTCACTAGACATTCCCATAGAATAAATTGGAAGACACACACTTTAAATTTTTGAAATGATAGCAACCAAAGTGAGGAAACAATTCCATGAGGCCATAGAGGAAATAAGATCAGAAAAAATCTTGGTTAAAAAAAATGTCAACATTCATAAAGGAATTACTCAGCAAACCTAGAGTAGATAAAAATAGATAAGGATAGGAACAGGATGGAAACCATGAATGATCAATATAGGACAGAAACAGAATGTATGGAGGGCTCTCAGAAACCAAGCAGCCAGCTTGCCAACCTGGTAAGTGGCTGTGGCCTGGCAAGCTGCGGCCATCCCAGGGCGAGAACCAGCAGTGTCTCCTGAGATCTGTGCCATGTTGGAACTTAGGGTGCTGGGAAACCAAACAACCAGCCTGCTGCCCTGGTAAGTGGCTGTGGCTCAGCAAGCCTCGGCCACCCCAGGGCAAGAGCCATCAGTGTCTCCTGAGAGCCACATCATGTTGGAACTTAGGGCGCTGGGAAACCAAGCAACCAGCTCACTGCCCTGGTAAGTGTCTGTGGCCTGGCAAGCCACGGCCACCCTAGGGTGAGAACTATCAGTGTCTCCTGAGATCTGCACCATGTTGGAACTTAGGGTGCAGGGAAACCAAGCAACCAGCCCACTGCCCTGGTAAGTGGCTGTGGCCTGGCAAGCCTCAGCCACCCAGGGCAAGAACCATCAGTGTCTCCTGAGAGCCATGTCACGTTGGAACTTAGGGCGCTTAGAAACCAAGCAGCCAGCTCGCCACCCTGGTAAGTGGCTGTGACCCGGCAAGCCGGGGCTGCCTCAGGGTGAGATCCATCAGTGTCTCCTGATATCCACACCATGTTGGAACTTAGGGCACTGGGAAACCAAGCAACCAGCTTGCCTTCCTAGTAAGCTCAAGTGGTTGTGAGCCTACTGGCACAAGGGCTGAGATTTAAACATCCATGTTCCTCCCCGCCCCACCCTGTTAGCAAGTGGGAGCCAGAGATCTGAGCATCACTTGCAAGGTTGACTATATGCAATATAGCAAATAAGGGGGATTTCCTTCTACCATCTCTTTGAAGGCAAATATTTGTATCACTGTTTTGCTTTGTTCTGATTAATGGTATTGCTCTATTCAATATTCTGTTTTGATAAGTTCTATAATGTTCTGTATTTCCTTTGATTTTGCTATACCTGATTGAAAGAACAACTATTGTGAAGAAAACAAGATATACTATGGTACCTATTACTGTTATCCTGGTAACCTGCTGTGAAGTTCTGTATCAATTTCGCTACACTGTCTCAATTGGCTTTGTTCCATCTTATTCTGTAGTATTTTGCTACTTTAAAAATTAAAAAAAAAAAAGAATGCATGAAACAGATTTAAAGGGACACCTAGGAAATTAAAAATTCCATTGAAAGCTGGTAAAACTGCTTGAACAAAACTGAAGACAGACTTTCAGACCTTGAAGACAGGATCGTGGCTAGTGATCATGAAAGGAAAGATCTCTTGAAAATAAATGATCAGGAAATAATTCAACAGCTGTAAGATGATAAAAAAATGATATATGAATGACTCGTGTTGATGAAAAAGCAAATACAGATCTATTCTTTTGCAGAAGTAAATTTCTCAAGCATGAGAAAAGAATCTGACATACACATAACTGAGGCATATAGAACTCTAGTTAGCCATAACCAAAATAAATCTATTCCTAGATATATAATAATTGAGATCCCAGAAATTCAGCACAAGAACAGAATATTAAAAGCTGTTAGAGAAAAGAAACATCACCTAAAAGGAAAGCCCATCAGAATCATGGCAGACTGTCAGGAGGTGAGGCAAGAGGATTTTGAGGCCAGGCTGGGCTACAATAGTGAGCTCTAGGCCAGCCTGAATCACAAAGTGTATCTCTGTCTCAAATAAATAAATTAAAAATAAATAATTAAAATGATAATAATATCTATTTTGTAGGCGTATGATGAGAGAAAAATGATACAATCAGATGTAAAACGAGGGATACATAGTAACTCAGAGACCTTAGTTTCTTCTGTGACATGAAAGTCCTTTCATATTCTTGTCCCTGAGGGCTGGGGATTTTGCTCAGCAGCAAAAGTTCCTGCCTGTGAAACATGAATTCGTGAGTTCCAGCCCAAGTACCAAATAAATTAAATTAAATTAATATTCTTCTTCCTGATATTCTGAGCCTCTGTCACTCTATATCTAGCCTTAACTAAAGACCCATATTACATATGGTAGATTTCTTGGCATGGCAAATACTTCAAGTGCAGCATTTTTATCAACATATAGAACTTCTTGAGTTGACAGCAGGATGTTCTCTGAATTCAACATGGGTCCTAACTAGACCACACTATTTACCTGGGTTACCTCAGCCAAGCAATTTAAAGTTTCTTTATCTTCATAAAGAAAAAAAAAATGTTGGAAGTGTATTTCTGCAGTTCCATCAATATCCAAAAGTCTTTGGGAAAAAAAAAAGAATCACAACACACTTCTCAACACAAACTCTCAAGTCAAGGAGAACTTGGAGTGAAGTATTTCAAGTGCTAAAAGAAAACAACTAGTTCCAACCCAGACTGATGTACCTTGCAAAACTATCTTTCAAAATTAATGGAGATATAAAACACTTCCATGACAAAGAAAAACTGAAGGAATTCATGACACCAAACAAACACTACCAAGTAAAAGATATTCTAGACAGAAATAAAAATGACCAGAATTCCAAGAACAAAAATTGAAAGAAACCACCAAGCAGGACAAGCAATTAAACAGAGGAAAAACATAGGGAACCAACAGGAGGAAAATAAAATCACAAATAAAAGCCAATACAAATCAGTTAAAATCATCAATGTAAATGGGCTCAATTTACCAATTAAAAGAAACAGACTGGCAGAATGAATCAAGGAACAAGATCCAACAATATGCTGTATATAAGAAGCTTATTTAACTTAAACAGAAATTCATAGAGTGAAAGTC
>PVLA01010156.1:0-66528 GCA_004027455.1 Hydrochoerus hydrochaeris | reverse complement strand
AGTGGTTGCAAGAGTCTGCATTCCTACCAACAGTGGAGGAGTTCTTTTTTCCCCACAGCCCTGCCAGCATTTGTTACTGCTTGATTTCTTTATAGTAGCCATTCTTTCTGGGGTGAGGTTTATTCTCAGTTTTGTTTTCATTTGCATCTCTCTAATGACCAGTGATGTTGAACATGTTTTCACATACTTCTTTGCTGTTCCTGTTTCTTCTTCTTAGAAGTGTGTGTTCATCTAAGATGTCCGTTTTTGGCTTGGGTCTTTAAATCTGGGAGGATGGATTTTTTTTTTTTTTTAGTTCTTCATATGTTCCTGATAGTAATCCTTTGTCTGAGAAACAGCTGGCAAACATTTTCTCCCACGTTGTGGGTTGTCTCTTCACTCTGTTGGTGGTTTCTCTTGTGCAAAAGCTTCTCAGTAGGGTGAGACCCCAGTTGATGAGTCTTCTTCCAGCACCATTTATTAAAGAAGCCGTCTTTCTTCCAAGAATACTTTTGGCCCCTGTGTCACAGATAAGGTGGCTGAGTGTTTTTGTAGCTGTGTCTACATCTGTTATTCCATTGATCCTCAGCTCTGTTTTTTGCTGATTTTTTTGCTCAGTACCATACTGATTTTATTGCAGTAGCTTTGTAGTATAATTTCAGGTCTGGGATTGGGATGGCTCCTGCCTTGCCTTTGTTGCCCAGAATGGCCTTTGCTACTCTAGGTCTCTTCTGGTTTGAAATGAATTTTAAGAATGCTTCCTCTAGCTCTGTGAGGTATGCTAATGGTATTGACTGGCATGCATTAAATCTGTATAACAACTTTGGAAGCAAGGCCACACACTTTTTAAACTCTCCCCCTTCTCGCAGACACCAACCACTGCCCACACCACCTCAGCTCTGTGCTCTTCCCACGCTCTCTCCTCCTCCCATAACACGCATCCCATTATGCCCCGAAAGCACGGGCTGCGCACGCAGCTCTGCACGTCATTTCCCCACCAGAATCCTCCTCCTCCTTCTTCCGTCCCCCTTCATCCCTAGAAGAGGGGAGTTTGTTGTGGCTTTGGCGGGGGAGTGTAGGCCACCCAGGGAACCTGACCCTCCCTGCCCGACACAACCATGCTTCTCGTGCAAGGATTAGCGAGCCTGGGATAGAAAACATCCGGAAAAGTTGTGTCTGTGCTGAACACACAGGGACTGTTCTTGTCATGTTCGCTCCATAGTACGGCCTGTGACCCCTCATACTGTCAGGCATTGTGAGTTGGAGGCATTCAAAGCCTGTGAGGAGATGCAGAAGCTTTATGTGAATCCTGCACCATTTACAGCAGAGACTCGGTCTCGGAGGTGTCCGGGCACCCGTCCCCGGGCACTCAGAGGTAGCTGTGCGCTTTCTTCCCCAAGGGATGCAAGCTTTGCCTCCTCGCTGTCACCTCTCAGTCTTTGGCATTTTTCTTCCCCCACATCTATGGAAAGCAAAAATTCCCCCCACAATAACTAACACTTACTATGTGTGTTCTGTCGCTTGAACTTTGCGATACCACCCTAAGGGAGACACAAACATAAGACTTAGGCTCAGGAAGTGATGAGCTGAGTGTTACGTGAAGGATAATTACCTGTACCTGAGCAGTCAGCCTGGAGACCGGTCCCAGCCACCGGAAGACAATGGCCACAAAAGCCAACAAGAAGCAACCACGCCCTGAGCAAAACTGCAGCTTTTAAATCATTAGGAATCGTGGATGTGCAGAATACCAGCGATATTTGGTCTCTGAGGAAAGGAGATTTTCACCGTCCATTCGTGTCACTATTATAAAATGCAGGAGGCCCACTACTTTACAAAGAAAAGAGGTTTGTTTAGCTCATGGAGCTGGAGGTCCAAGCACATGGCACCTGCCTGTCCTCGGCTCCAAATGAGGGCTTCATGGAGAAGTTCGGCTCATGAAGAAAGGGACACAGAGCCTGCAGAAGAGTTTAAGAGGCAGACACCAGTGGAGGAGCCCAGCTTGCTTCATAGTCACCCAGTCCTGGGAGAAGAGAACTCGTTCCTGAGAGAAAAGCTTTTGTCCCTCTTGACAGCCCACCCGCCACCCGGTACACCCAAGACCAGGCCTGTCCACACCAGGGGAAGGTGTTCTGCAGGATTCTGCCCAGCTCACGGGCTTTCTGCTGAGGAAAGCCCTCCCTGGCCGGCCCCACAGTTCCTCTCCTAGGTTCAAGCTACCTTCGGCTTGAACAGACATGGCTGTGTTTTCCTACCCCGCAGTGACCTTCCAGAAGGTTCTATGGCTCGAGCTCCACCCTTGCCTTTGCTTCCCATCCCTTTTGTTTGTCCAGTGTGTGCTCTGTCTGCAGCACTGTCCTGTCTGCACCTGGCCTATTCTCCCCAGGGCCCAGTGACCACAATAGCAGGTGCCGCTCTTGGGGAACACATCTGCCTGGTGTGGGTCCAACACCAGCTCGTGCTTCCTGTTTGAAAGCTTCAGCCCCGAGGAGAACCACCACGAAGTCTGTTTCCAGCCAAGGGGATTTTCTGATTCTCTGCTCATTTGCACAAGAGAAATCACGCTCAGCCCAGGGGGCTCCATGCCCCTGCCTGTGCAGGGCACCAGCTGGGCCAGGCGGCTGTGCTCCCTGTGAGGCCCTGTGAGTGACAGGCCGCCCCTGAAGGAGGACTGTCCTTACACCCCCCTCTGCAGGACCCTCGGCTTGCGCTGGGTGTGCGTCTCACATCCATCCTCACGCACAGGAGTCGAAATCTGCAGCATGGTCAAGCGCCATCTGTACAATTAATTAATGAGTTTTTCTTCAAATCAGCTCAGGCTTTTCTCTTCGTCTTCATTGGCACCTGTTTGCAGCGCCTGATAATGGTGCTCCTTGCGGGACTCAGTGCCTGTGCCTGACGCGTCTTCCTTCTGTTTTTACCCCCTTCCTCTTCCTTCGTCCTTCCATCTCTTGGTCCCTCTCCCTCTTGCAAAAGACTCATTTCCCTCTTTCCTATTACCTATCATTTATTTTGCTCTTTATTTATGTTTTGGGTTTCTCACATAAGAGAAACCATGCAACATTGAAGTTTGTGAGTCTGATTTATTTCACTCAGCATTGGAGTCTCAAGCTGCATCCATTTTCCTACATATGACTCGTCTATCCTTCTTTATGGCACAGTAGTACTCCACCGTGTACTCCAAGGTAAGTGCACATTTCGTTCACCCACTCATCTGTCAGTGGGCATGCAGGCCCCTTCCAAGACCTAACTATCAGGAATCACACTGCTATAAACTTAGGTGTGCATGGATCATTGGAATACGACGCCTTTAACTCTTTTGGAAAGATACCTAGAAGAGAAATAGCTGTGTCCAATAGGATTGCTAGCTTTATTTTTTGAGGAATCTTCACCCTGACTTCCAAAGTGGTTGCAGTATGAATCACTTGGTTTTTAACTTTATACCCCACTTACTTCTGTGTTGCTCTTCAAAGCCAGCGGTTAGACGCACTGATATTATTTCTTCACATGCACATTAACTAATCAAATAATTAGGAGAACCAAGACCATTGGGGTCAACATCACAGTGCTGTTTGTTCTAGGAAATTCCTCTGCCCAGGAGCAGAGAGAGTAAGCCCGCGGAGGCCTTTGCTGTTCGTTTCACAGAACCTTGAAGAGCAGCAGATCCTAGGAAACAGGTTGCTTCCAGGGCCAGAGCCCTCTACTGTATGAGATTAGATTATTCGAGTCCCCACGGGGGCCCAGCGTGTCCTCAACCACACCTGGCTGCCGTGGCTCTCAGCCTTCAAAGCGCCTCCTGTGGCACTCGAGCCCGGCTTCAAAGCCCCATCAGCAGCCTTCCCTGGATTTTCCTTCTGATCTGGGAGCAGCTTTGCTGATCCACTGTCCGCACCTACACTCAGCTCAGAGGCCGCAAGGGGTGCACACGGCGCCCCCCACTGGACACGCGGACGACAGGAAAGTGGCCAGCACTCCGCACCTCCGGCCCCACCCACCCAGCTCCTTCTGCCCACATCCTCAGTCATCCTGTTTTTGCATCTGAAGTGTCCTTGTCCTCTGTGACTCTTCAGGTGGGACACAAGTGAAGGTAGAAAGGCAATGACCAGCAGTGAACAAAGAGCACGTTGCTTCCTGTTTTACTGATAAAGATGTCAAAGTTGTGCAAGACGGTAGCATAATACACATGCTTCTATTCACTGTGACGGCCCAGTCAGGGTGAGTCGTGTCCTCCCTCCAGCAGGGCCCATTTCTTTATGGTGAGAACTGCCCACACAGCTCGTTCCAGCTTGTTTGAATTGCACAGTTCATTACTGTTCTGGGTGGTCACCCTCCTGCACCACAGCACCCCAAAGCGTCTTGTTCTTATTTAACAGCAGTTTCATGCTCAGTGGCTGTGTTCCGATTTCCCTTCCACTCCCCGGCCTCTGGTAACCACCTCAGCTCTCGACTTCTAGGCTATGCGCTTGCCTTAGATCCCACCCGTGGCTGACACCTTGTGTCACTCTCCTTTCTGCGACTGTGTCACGTGATGATCCACGTATCACAAATGACAGGACTTCCATTTTTCATGGCTGAATCATATTGCACTGCATACGTGTACCTCATTATCCTTCTCCACTCATTACCTGATGGACACTGAGTTTGTGTCCTTTTCTGAGTAGCTAGTGTGATGGTAAGGCCTAGGAAGCAACAGCCAACCTCTGGGTTTTGCAAATGTTAACTTAAAACAGAATAATGCACCAGGCAGGGGGCCCAGCATTACCCTGGCCACTCAGAAGCCAGATTTCGAGCAGACTTGGGAAGTCCCCTGCCCTCCTGTGCAGTGAGGTACTTAACGCAGTGGCCAGAGGACACTGAGAAGGCTCCTCTGCACCTCAAATTTCTTGATTCCTGTCCTTCATTTTCCCCACAACTCAAAAGTATCACAAGACATGAAATTTTAACTTTAACTTAAGGAAAACTTTCTCTTGTTACCTTTAACAGAACAACCACCTTTCTGGAAGGCACAGCATAGGGGACAGGGATTGTCTGTCACCTGCCAAGACTGGCCAGGCCCTGTCTCCAGGTCTCCACGTGGCCGTGAGTTTTGATT
This sequence comes from Hydrochoerus hydrochaeris, assembly GCA_004027455.1. Taxonomy (NCBI): domain Eukaryota; kingdom Metazoa; phylum Chordata; class Mammalia; order Rodentia; family Hydrochaeridae; genus Hydrochoerus; species Hydrochoerus hydrochaeris. The sequence continues at coordinate 61,460 of PVLA01010156.1, read as the reverse complement.
CCTCAGGACGCTGTGAGTGGCAGGCTCCATCTCCCACAGCTTGCGAGCTGCCAAAGGTCTGCTGGCTTGGCCGAGGTCCTGCAGCTGCTAAGGGGCAGGCAAAGGCGGTCTCTCCACGTCTCGGTCCCCTCACCTGTCACTGCCAGTGGATCCTAATGGCTGTGCGGCAGCCCCGGGGTCCCTCGCTCCCCTGGCAGCAGCAAGGTGGCACTGTTCTTATCCACGAGCCAGCAGCTCCTTTTCCCAAGGCTCGGGACAGAGGGAGAAGCAGGAAGACGGGAGCTGCAAGGAAGGGCAGCAGGGCCCAGGGCAGCGGGACCCAGGGCCGGGCGTCTCTGCCAGAGCCTGCTCCGTGCACCCTGCACAGACACCGCTCTGGGTGTCACTGTCCCAGGGCGGCACCCGCAGGAGGATGGAGGCCTGAGACCCACAGGGACCTTTACAGCAGGTAAGCTCAGCAGTAAACAGAGCGAGAGAGCCAGGAGGGTCCGAGTCACCGCGGTTCCGCAGCTTTGCACTGGGAAATGGAAGGTCCCCCAAGAATGCAAAATAAGCCGGACGTGATGGCGCACACCTGCAATCCCAGCACTCAGGAGGCTGAGGCAGGAAGATTATCATGAGTTCAGATCCAACCTGGGTTACATAGAGAGACTCTGTCTCAGAAAAACAAATGAACACACAAAAAAGTGGAAGAGGTCTTTCCATTTTTTAAAAAGGTGTTTCTTTCCTTGCAGTGCTGGCTACGGCCCACTCTACTGATGCTGGGCTACTGCTTCTGCAATGAAGGGCCCTGAAGCCAAGGCCCAGGGTTTGGTTTTGTTTTTGGTTTTTCGGTAGGTTTTTTGTTTGTTTGTTTGTTTGCCTCAAATTATCCAGGAAAATAGCTTTTAAAAATTGATTGAAGACCTTAGCGTGGGTAGGAAAGATGAAAGGAAAGGGAGGGGGAAAAAGAGAAATTTGCTAACTTAGCTATGGGTGGCTACTCAGTGAAAATCCTAACACCCTGAAGCATTCTAACTCCCTGAAAAGGAGACGCTGGTTATGGAACTGCTGTGCATTTTCCCGCAGGCTGATCAAAGACTGAGCCATTTCGGGTTTACTTCACCAAGCAGACATTTCAAGGCCCAAAGGAAACCGAAACTCGCAGGTCGGTCGGCCTCTGCGCGCCAGGAAAGTCCAGCAGCAGCCTGCGAGCCGAGGCTCCTCCGCAGCCAGGGCCGGGCTGGGGAGGGAGCGCGGCCGCCGGGTGGCAGTGCAGAGCGGCAGGAGCGGCTCCCAGCCCCGCCCAGCTCCGCACCCAGGCTCGCCCAGGAATCCCGGGAGTCCGCCGGGAGGGGACGCCACGCCGCCGGCCGGCTTCTGCCTCTCCTGGAATTTCCCTGGTTTCCACTTCATTCCCACGCGCAGGCTGGCCTTGAAAATCTCTGACTTCCTTGGCGGTCTCCTGGCGGCCGTGCAGGGCAGCAGGGCCGGGCAAGGTCAGGGCCACGGGTGTCTGCCTCTGATAACAACCTAGGAGGTAAGTAGCGCCCCCAGGCTTGTGTCTCTGCCGCTTCCATCTGACATCTCCGGCTCCCCTGTATTTCTCTCTTGCTCTCCATCCTGCGAAGTCCCTGGTGGCTGTTTCAGTTATGGCTCACCCGGGAAGGGTGGTGGTCTCAAGCACACCCGGGCAAGCTGTTTTCTCCGCAAGAGCTAACACTGCGTATTAACTTGGAGAAAATTTTAAAATCCTCATAAGCAATGCCTATCCTTAAAACCGATTGACATTTCTCTGGATGTCTAATTTTTACTTTTGTTTTATTCAGGGCTAAGTACTGAACCCAGGATGCTCCACCACTGAGCTACACCCCCAGCCCACCTACAATATTTTTTGAAGCAGGTAAGAAGATATTTGTGAATCAGTTTCTTTTGCCACTTATATTTGTAATTCATTTGAAGTTTTACGGCTACGAATTACTTTTGCAAACAAAAATAAAGGTGTTTTGTGATAGAACGGTGCAAAACCAAGAGAAAACATAAGTCTTCCAGTGCACAACGCACACAGGGGTTGCTAATGGGCTGACCCAGTGCTCACACCAGCCAAGTGCTGCTTAGGTTGGTCCGAAACAGGAACTGCTGATTTGGGAAATGCTATTTCTGTATTGAGGTCATTTGAACACATGCCTACGCCTAATTAAGTATCTTTCTTAGGGTGGGAAGGATATCAAGTTGTTCATTAGTCCTTTGCAAAAACAATTAGTGAGACGACTGGTAGTTGAGATTGCAGCTGTTAAGAAAAAGCCAGCAAAATCAACACATCTAATGTCTAAACCTCTTGGAGCTGTGCAGTACTTGCATCCAAGTGCTGTGTGGAGGTTGAGAACCTAGGAAGCCTCTCATTCACTCATCCTGCACCCCCAGTGACCCTTGGAGGCAGCTGGTCGTGTGGAGATAGAGTCTAAGGTGTTGGAATAGCTGTGCTGGGTGGGTGGTAGAGACAGAGTGCCCCACATGAGGTCAGCCCCGCTGTCAGGTACAGAGAAGGGAAGCTCCAGCCCTGCGGAGCCGAGGCCAGAGGAGCAGGGTGCCTTCTTGTCCTGTGTGGAAAGCTCAGCTGCTCTCTGCGGCGCTCCTCTCCTCACAGGTTGGGGGGGGGAGAAGAGGTGCACAGAAAGATCGGGCTCATGTGGAGCAGGCGTGCACCCACCGTGTTCTCACACCAACACCAAACCAGTTCTTGGCAGAAGCTCCAAGAGGCATGAAACCCTGCCCTGATTAATGCTGATCCTAACACACACACACACACACACACCCCATTCCATTGGTGACGCTGTCCAATGCCTTTCAAACTACATCTCCCCATGGCATTCCCAGTTCACTCACCCCATGAAAACAGCAGTGCCCATGCATCTTCGGGGGATCCTTACCAAGTGGCCAGTGGATGCTGGAAACCATAGATATTGCCAAGCCCTATCTATGTTATGTTTTTTCCTAAACACATATACTTAGGTGCAATCAAAATATGTGATGTTTAAATTTTTGAGAAGTTATTACAGAAAGACATATTCCCACTAATTCCCCCAGGATTCCTCTGCCCATACTTACCCCATCATTATTGCCACTTCCTAGAGCGGTTCTGGAAGCCTTTTTTCGTGTCTTTATGAGATGCAATAAAAAATATGGTGAAAGCTGCTGCTGACGGCCTTCCAGCAGAGAAGCAGGCTCATAAAAACATGACGCAGTGTCCTCATCCACCTCATTCACCACATCTGGCACCCTGAAACTTCCGGCTCTTCCCCAAAGTCAAAATGACCATGAAAGGGAAACATTGTGAATCAGTTCATGACTTCGAGGCAGCCATGATAGTGCAGCTGAATACTCAGGAAAGATGCCGTCTAGAAGTGCTTTGGAAAGGGGCAAGAATGATGGGAGAAGCTTGAAGCAGGAGGGACATCTGGAGGGGAATTCATAACCATATGTCTTCATTGTAATAGTTTTTTAAATCCCTCATGATAAAGTTTAACTTCTAAATTAGGCAGAGTAAGACCTCAAATATAACTCATAATGAAATAGAGCAGCTATAACAATATTCTGCAGTGACAGTGTGTGAATGTGATCCCTGTCAACACACCTTGCTGTGCCATGCTCAGCCTTCTGTGACACTGCAGAATGACACCATGCCTCAGAGATGACAGCATGGGCAGCTACGTGAGGGTTGCTCCAGCACAAGCACAGCAATGTAAGGCATTTGATCTGGTGTCCACAGAAGCTGCCAAGTGAAAAACGGGAGGGCAGCATAGACTGCATGGAAACACTGTGCAGGGGAACAGTCTCACCTTGGGCAGGACAGAGCAGGATGACTGGATGCAGGCAATTTCAAACTAATACAGTGTTTATCTCTGGAATTTTCCATTTACTATTTTCAGACTGCAGTTGACCATGGAGAAGGAGTAGGTCGAGAAGTTTCTCTCAAGTATTAGACTGGAATCTGAACACTGAGTCGTATTTTCCAAGAAAGACAGTGGGAAGTGTCTCACTTCCATCTAAGATGGTAGAAACACTACCATCTAAAACAGTCCTAAGGTAGGAAGATGCTTAGGCTGTTGGAGGCACTCATGTGGCCAACAGGACACTCCTGTGGGCAGAGCAGCATGAGCTAAGGGAAATACAACCAGGGACAGGGACGGGGAGGAGAACGCCAGGCAGAGCCCCTGGCTCTGCAGGCCTCAATGTACATGCCAAGTATTTCCTCCTAAGATTAGTGGCAAGAGAGGCACTGATGACTCACAAGAACAGTGGCATAATCAGACTTCTAGGTCATCAGAGATGACATTGGCAGAAACTGGGAGGACAGAAGAGGCGGGGACCCAGAGGACAGTAACTGAATACAGGAGCACAGTGGTTTAGGGAAATCACTCGTAGTGTTCTATAGTACAGTTGGCCAACTCTGATTGATACCAGTATTTCAAAATAGCTAGGAGAGAGGAATTTAAATGCTTCCAAACAGAGAAAGGATAAATACCCACGGTGATGGGTATGCCAACTATTCTGAACCTGCCATTCACATCATCTATGTGTAACAGTGTCACGCTGCACCCCGTACATGTGGACATGCATCATACTTCAATTAAAAATAAAAAGTATGGGCTGATGGCCTTCAATTAAAAATAAAAAGTATGGGTGTAGCTCAGTGGTAGAGAGCTTGCCTAACATGCATGAGGCCCTGGGTTCAATCCTCAGCACTACAAAAATTATATATATTTTTAAAGAAAACAACTATATATATATATGTCTATGTAAATTCACTAATCAACTTAGGAGTAAATTTTTAACCAAATTCTCATTGATTGCTTTAGAAATCTAAGTACACGTCATTTGAAAATCAAAATAGTTTCAATCTGGTGGTAAGTTTTTAGATATAATGCATCCTCTACAATGATGTTAAGGAAATGTAATCATGGAATTGGTTGGATCACATTTTATGAGTACCACATCTAGAAAATAAGTAATTGTTGAAGTTTAAAAAATGATGTTAGCAGCCTCGGATGGATTAGAACTGAGCAAGCTGCCTGGCAGGAGATCAAGGGAAGGCATGAGATTTGTGATTGGGTGGTGAGAGAGGGTCCTGGGGTCCTCGCTCTGAGGCAAGGACAGGAGGGGGCAGCCCTGTGGTGGGGAGGGCTATCCTCATTAGGACTGAGCCAGGCGCTTCCTGGGAGACATTCAGGCAGAGATGTCAGGGTGCTGGCTTTGGAGTATTGTTGAAAAGAAAGATTTAGGCCTGAGCTAACTGTATTGGGAGATGATTCCTAAAAATAATACTAACTCTGGGCATAGTGGTGCATGCCTGTAATCCCAGCATTTGGGAGGCTGAGGCAGGAAAATCGTTGCAAGTTCAAGACCAGCCTGAGCTACAAAGTAAGCTCAAGGCCTGCCTCAACTGCATAACAAGACCCTGTCTCAAAAAGACAAAAGAAACAAAACAAAACAGAAATAAATACAAAACCCATGATACTAATATAGGGAAAAGGGTACAAGGAAAAGAAAGGAATGCCCAGGCCCTAACCCAGAAGAATGTCTCTCTCTAAGAATAGGAACAGAGTGCTGGTCACGGTGACCATAATTGTAATCCCAGCTCTCTCGAGGCTGAGACAAGAGCATTGCAAGTTTGAACCCAGCCTGGGCAACTGAGCAATTTAACAAGACTGTGTCAAGATAAAAAATAAAACAAGATCTGGGGCTAAAGCTCAGTGCAAAGATCTGGAGATCAATCTCAAGCCACCCCCGACAATAGAACAGGTACAGGACAGAAGCATCTGCTAGCAAGGTAGGAGAAACACTTCTCCAGTGTGGCACCCAGCGCAGACAGGGAAGATCATGGTTTACAGGAGGAACAGCCATGCTGAAGCAGCCCATACAGGGGAAGCCACTGATGGCAGCCAAAAGCAGGGTGCTGCGCCCTGGAGATGGATTGACGCCTTTTCTAGAAGCTTCACTGGGCTACTTTCTTTACTTCCAAGAAGGACTTTTACCCACAAAGCTATAAAATTGTCCTGGTTTAGAAAAACAAAAAAATTTTTTTGCCAAAACAGTGAGGTCACTGGGCTTTCTGTAGTAGCCAGTCAGCAGGGGCCGGCAGGACCACCTTGTCTCTAACAACTACCTGTGAAATTGTTGGTCATTGTCATCTTGTGATGAATGCTCAGGTACCTGTCACTGCAGTCCTGCATGGAACCTTTAGCTATTCCTGCTTGATCTACCTGCTCACCCTCTGTGACCCATCCGCCCATCCGTCCTACTTTCTGGATGTGTATAAATCTTTTACATAAGAACATTACATAGCTAAACGCTTTAGCATCCACATCACAAGAGTTTAATGTCTTTCAGTATATCTTCAATAAATAGTTCTTTTGCTTTCAAGGTAAGATTTTAAAATGGTGAAAGGCACAAATCTCAAGAACACCATCTGAAACTTTTTGACAAATGCATGTCTCATTGATTGATTTAGAAATCTTGGTCCTCCTCATCCTACCAAGGTGACAGAATATCACATCACCCTGGAGCATCTGTCCCCACTGCTTCAACCTCCGAAAAGGCAGAGCTTGTTAGGAAAGAACCTTGGTTAGCTTAGCCCAGTTTCTGTTACAAAATACCCAGGTGGAGTGATGTAGGAGAAGAGAGGTTTATTCCACTCACAGCTTTGGAGGTTCAAAGGACTGCCCTGGTGAGCACTTCATGGAGGTGGCCTCCTGAGCTAGGGGTACCTGCGCAAGGGATAAGTCACATGATGAAACCGGAAACCAAAGGTCTGATGGTGACACCGGAAGCCAGAGATCACATGGGGAGACCTGCAGTCAGAGGTCACATGGTGAGGTGGAAGTCAAAGAAAGGGGAGAGGGCAAGCTCGCTCCTCTATAACAATCTTCTCTCAGGAGGACTGGGTGCCATGAGAACCCCATATTCTCTTCCCAGGGCAACACCCCCAAGGACCCAGTCCCTTTCTACCAGGTTCCCACCCCTGGGGACATCTCCCCGCCATGGAGATTCACAGTGTGCCCAGACCTCTGCTTCTGCTTGGGGCCTCTACCGCTCACCCCAATGCACCCATCTGTTCACCAGGCTACAAGTAGACATGGATCTCTTCCTAAAAGTGCTTTGGTAAACATTTCACAATAAACGCTTTGTCAAGGACAATGGTGTTCAGTGAACTAAGCCCAGCTTGGGCGATCATCATTCCTCACTCGGAATCCTGCTCTGCTGGTGCTGAGCAAGCTCCTGGCAGAGTCCTCTGACTTGTGGGACAGGACCAGTAGCCACCCATGTTGCTGCCCATGTCACCGACATGTAAAACTTGCCTGGGTGTTTTGCACACATTCACGACAACAGCCGTGGAGAAAAGGTAAAGACTTCAATAGCAGTCTCCAGCATTTTCACCAGCTTGCTGTGTTTTCCCCCAAGGCTGCCCTTTGCACTCACCAGGCCACATCACTATGGACACAACTGGAGTCACCAGCTTGACTTAGGGACGTCCTGCCTGGAGCATTCTGCTTGCTCAGGTTTGGCACTAACTAGGGCCAGAGCCGTGGTGGCTAATCAGGTCTTCCTGGTAGAACATACAACACTGCCAACCTTGAAAGAGGCTAGGGGTGAGTTTATTTCTTGCTTTTGCTTTGATTTGTAAATGTGGGCTTTAAGAGATCACACAGGGTCAGGTTGGTTAGAATACACTAAGGGTTTTGGACTCACTCAAGGGTGGGGGCACATTCCAGTGACTTTGGAAGATGGAATTAAAATCTGCTTGAACTCTTTCCAGACTCTTCCAAGGGCCTGATGACCCCTGCCTGCCAGGTTTATGTTCAGTCCTGAGTTTTCCCAGTTTCCTGTCCACTTCTAGTTCCTAGTTATTAGTCCCACTGAATGCACGCCTCTTGGTACCACTTTCACTGCTGTGGTTTCTCTGCTCCAGGCCAACCCAGATACAAAATTCTGCCTCTTTGATTTTGTTTCTCCCAAGGCACCTTCGCAAGGCAACATCTTGTGCAGCCCGTCTCTCTCTAGTCCCTCTCCTCTCCTGCTGTGACTGCCCCTCTCACCCACCCCACATCCTGCCCGCCTGGACCCAGATTGGTTTAGCTCTAACTCCACATCCCTGTGCTCCTCCACTGAGGGCCCAGGGTCTCATTCTTATCCATGAGTAGCTACACCAAGGTTTTTCCTAAACAAAGGATGCAGTAAGAGGAATTTAGATGTAAACCCTTTAAAATAGTATGTATACATTTAATATATATGGCATACGATTCTATACCACATACTTTATATTTTATATACAAATGCACACACATGTTACATAATACACGCATGTAATACATGTATGTGTGTTTGTAAACTTATGTATATAAAATAGAACACATAAAATATACCATTACATAAACACGTGTGTGTTTAAATCCTCAATATGTATTACATGCACACAGATATGCACACATATGTATGTGTATCTCAAGTCATCTACATACATCTTAACCACTTATATTATCGAACTGGCAAATTCGTAAGCTCCTGCCTCACTCTGTCTTTTTTTATCATGTTGACCTTTATCATGTTGTGTGTGCGTCCGTGGGGTTAGGGACTGAGCTAACACGGGGCTCCGCACGTGTTCCCATTATCAGCTGCCCCACTCTCACTAGATTTATCATGAAATCATCTGAACAAAGCCCTTACATCAGCTCGCCTTTACTTCCTCTCCTATGCTCTTGATTCCACATTGTCACAGGTGCTCCTCTGCAGTGGCCATTGCTCCCATCCGGTTGTCTGTCTTGTTTAGAAAATGTAAGGTTGGGATATTAGTTAAGCGCGCCTTTCTTCAGTCTCACATCGTAATAATCGAGCACCTGCACTAGAAAACCCTATTGGGTCCTACAGGAGAGACGGGAAAAAGACGTCACGACTGTGTCCTCAGAAACGTAGCCCCCAGGTGACATGTGACAGTTCCACCCGCAGGGAGGCGGCCCCACGCCACGCTCTGCAGTGTGCACCAGAGCTACTGCTGCATCAGCAGGACGAGCTGGGGAAAATCTCTGCGGTTACAAAACTGCTGGCTTCTGGATTTTTTAAGAATGACAATTTGCCTGCTCTTTTGACCATGTTAGTTCTGCTTAGGTGGCAGAGTGGCTTTCACGAGAGAATGAGTTCAGCCTCATCTTGTGCCCATTTAAAGAAAGAGGTCAGGTAAAATACAGTAGCAACAGCACCAGCTTTCAGATGAGATTAAAAAAAAAAAACCCACACAATGGAAGATATCTGTCCACTAAAAAGAAAAAACTCTTTTGGAAATGCACGTTTGAGCAATATCCTCTTTATTCCTGGGGATAGCAGAGTTGCAACCACATGCAGAGAGGCAGTAACATAGTCAGCAGGAAGAGTTAATTTTGGATTTGGCAGTGTATCAAGAAGAATTGGGACTCACGGCTACAGCAAAGTATTAGCAGTCAAGATGTAAAAGGGGGAAATTAATAAGCAAAAATAAATTTATGGGCAAAAAAGTATAAATAGGAAACAAAAAAAGGAAGACAAAGTTACAAAAAAAAAACCCCACAAAGACATGCTAAGCACATAGGACTTCTAGAGCTAAGCATGTAGAACACGTGTCCAAGACGAGACCCTCTGCTGTGTCCATCTGCTGACCCAAGATTGCACGGCACCGTGAAGCAGAAATCAGAAAAAGCAAGGTACACACAGAGTCCTAGCTGAGCTTTTCCCAAATGCACTGTTCCTCCAGGGGGTGACTTCGGCTGCCCATGGGAAGTGATCAACCCCTTCACCTCCTCCGCGTGGGTCGTGTCCTGAGCCCGGTCCTTGTGCCAGTTGGCGATGCTTAAGCCCAGCTTTACTTTGTAAGCAAAGCTGGATCTTCGTGCATTAAAAGACCAGAAATAGAAGAGATCTGAACAAAGCCCTTACATTAGCTTGTCTTTATTTCCTCTTTTATTGAGCCTATTGGGGAAAGGAATCATAAAAGTCATAAGAACTTTTAGGGATATGTAGCTTTTTAATAACATTTATGAAACCGCGCAAAATAAACCTTTGCCGAATCTTTCAGAGATTACTTGTTTACATACGGTTTAAAATCAAACTTTATTTTAAAACAACAACAACAACAACCCTGCTCATTAAGCCAGAAGGAGAAAGATAGTATTTTTGACTTTTGCCACTCGAGAGCCAGGAGGACTTGGGGGGTCGCAAGGCAGAAGGAAGGGAGCAGCCATCCCCTCGTGCCTGAGCTGGGACTTGCCCTGGCAGAGGTGGGACCCCTGGGTGACTTCAGTCTTCTCCTGGCTTTGCTAAAGGAAACCAAGCTCTGTGCTGATGATTTTGTCAATATTCTAAAAGTTACTGGAAAGTCTTCATAATTAAGAAAACATCTTTCAATAAGCAAATTTTTTTTTTTGGAAAAAAGTACAGCTTGATGTTTTCCTCCTTCAGATTTCTCAGTCAGCCTAAGGAGAGCATGCATCCTAAGTGTTGTGCTTGGTTTCTTTAGTTTGCAGCACTGGGATTGAATGTGGGGCTTTTACACTGAGCTATATCCCCAGCCCTTTTTATCTTGAGACAGAGTCTCACTGAGTATCTAAATTGCCCAAGCCAGGTTTGAACTTGCAATCCTCCTGTTTTAGCCTCCCGGAGTTTTAAGATTACAGACCTACAGTGCGTGGTTTCATAAATGTTATTAAAAAGCTACACATCCTAAAAAGTTCTTATGATTTTTATGAATCCTTTCCCCAATAGGCTTGATACAAATTTAGCTCAATATGTATAAGTCTTACAAACAGAACATCTAGTGAGTTCTGTGCAATAATAGCTCCATAGAACACCTAGAAGCATGTCCTCCCGGTGCTATGTGGCAGTGCCCAGGACATGGGGCCGATAGTCCACGATTACCTGAGACTTGCTGGGAGCCCCGGGTGGTGTCATCGTCCCAGATATGTGGACTCAGCAGACTGAGTGCAGTGACCCTGAGGCCCAGCTCCAAGTTCGCCCAGCCCTCTGCTCCTCCGGCTTCCTGTTCCATCACCAGGCAGCCCCGTCTCCACCATGTCCAGTCTCTGCTCCAAACAGGTCTCAGGCACAGTATTTTCATCTTTCTGTTCATCACCCTGGAGTGGGTGCAAATTCCCAACAAGGAATACGTGTCCCACGCTGAAGACTCTCAGCTCCCCCAACCTCGCTTCTCCTTGTACCCCCACTTCTCCAGTCTACCCATGAGAGTGTGTGGGCATATGCACATGCACACACTCACACACACACTCTGTGGCCCCTGGGTGCTCCGGCTTACTTACAATCTCTAGCCATGACTTCCATCACCCTGTTTCCTCTGCCTGGATGAATCATCTCCCTGCGATTGGGGGCAGGAAACACTGCAAGAAGGGATGCGACAGGTTTTCCTGTGCAGCCGCTCGGGTTTCCCAGAATGCTATGTGAGCTCTTCTCTCTAGGTTCTGAGCAAACTCTGATCCCTGTGGAAAGTGTGACCCCCTCCGGGCTGCCCCTGCTCACTCAGTCACAGAAGTGACACACTGACCTCCCGCCTTGTGCTTGCATCAGTAAAACCCTTCCGCATCTGTGTCAGTGGGAAGGTACAGGAGACGGAGGCAGCTGGGAGGGAAAAGGGTGAAGGGCCCACACACCACCTCCCCTCGCGATGTGCGGACTCATAAAAATAAAAATTTAAAACAATCTTCCCTCAGCCTCTTGAGAGGGCCCACAGTCCCCACTGTGCTCCAGGGGAAATAAAGCTGTGAAAGGGGACCCCCGTCCGGATACTGGGAAGCCAGGATTCGAATTCAGGGTTCTCACTAAAAAGCCATACTCCAAGTGCCTGTCCTCAGGATGCTGGTCTTGGACTCAGTTTCCTTCTGCTCCTTGTGCCTGAGCCCATGACTTGTTCTGCATGTTGAGACCCAAAGCATCCCCTAAGGGGAGGCCAGGTGTGCCACAGCTCACCCTTGGGCTGGGGGAGCCCCGCCCCACTCTGTCCGGCTGCCCACTGGGGATGCATTCCACCACTGCCTGCTGCCCCGAATCCACAGACAGAGGCCTCCTGCCACCCAGCGCCAGCCTCCTCCTGCAGGTCAGATGGCTGAGGCCAACTGCTCACAGGCAGGATGAGCCTGAGCCCCAGGAGCACCCACCCGGGGAGCCAGGCTGCTGCCAGTGCTGCCCCCTGCCCATGCCAGCCCTCCCCACCACACCCCATTGAACCCAGGAGGGCTGATTCTTTCCTGCAGGGCTTGAGCACGATGACCTCATGGGCTCCCTCAGCAAGGCTGCGCTCTTTCCTGCCATGTTATCTCGTCCTCTAGTGCCCCACGTTGGGCTTTCCTAGAAGCCCACTTTGAGGAGAGGATTAAGCCCAAGGTTTATCTTGGGGAAGGAGCCAGTGGTTTATGCCAAGACAGCCTGCAGTTGGGTGCCCCTGCATGATCACGCAAAGTACCTCTGAGTCACCCCATGCAGGGAAGGTGAGCAAGCTTGGGGTTCTCCCCCACTCCTCTGGTCACCAAGTAGAGAGCTGTGGTGGCATGGCCAGCTGCCAGGGCCTGGCTGTCATGGTGAGCAGCAGAACGGCCATCTTGGTGATTCTGGAAGCCTCAGCAGGAAGCACTCGGGCTCAGCAAAGGACTTGCAGGCCCTGGCTTGGCTCAAGACTTGCACATACAGTCCCACAGAGGACGGCCCACGGCACTCCCAGCCTCGCTCCCGGCACATGGGCCTCCTCGAAGGTCTTCCCTGCTGATTTGCTCCTCTACTGACTGCAGCGTTACAGTCAGTTGTTCTCTGGTGAACCTGCCCATCATCTGATAGAGCATGAACTAGGTGCTATTGTGGCAAATCAGCCCAGGGGTTTTTTTGTTTTGTTTTGTTTTCTGTTTTTGCTCAATTGAGATGGAAATTACGAACTTGCAAAGTGCAGTTCTGCTGGACTGATGTTACCAGATACAGCAAGTGACACTGTCAGCTGCTGGTTGCTGCTGCCACCAGCTGTCACCGTCCAGCACCAGCTTGTGCTGGGTGCTGTAGATTAACTCTACTGGGTGCTGATCACTGCCACTGCTGGCCACCACCTGGTCTCTGCTGCCAGTCTCTGGAGCTGTTTGGTATCAGCAGCTCTGTGTTTCTTCATCTTTCTTTGAAAATGACTGCTCTGGCCACATTACTTAAGATATAAATCCCAATTTATAGGACTTTTGGAGCCCATATTGCCTGAGACATAAATCATGAACAGGTTTCTAGGAACTCCAAGGTGAGTCTGTATTAACAGGGCTTATGCTGCAGCACACAGGATAGAGCCCTTTTTATCAGGCGGTGATCACTAGAGAAACAGATTTAATGTAAGATATATAAATGCATGAAGGTTTACAAGGTAGGCTTCCAATGACTGCCGCAGTGTCAGGTGTGGAAGGGTGCAAAAGGACTGTTTGGTGCTGAGGTGGGTCTTCTGTCCAGTGAATCCCTTCAGTCACACTCAGAACTAATCAGTTAGCTGGGCATTTCTTATGCAAATTGAAACAATGGTTAACTATCACATCCTTCGAGACTGAAACTCAAGAAGCACCTGGGAAGTACTACTTAGGCAGCAGCGTGCAGGCCTGTGTCAGTGAGGGTGACGACCACCTTGCCACGAATGCTGGGTATACAAATAAGGGGCCCAGATTCCTCTTTTCCTGATCCTAGCCATCCCAGAGCGCACTCTCTTCAAATTTGCAAAGGCATGGCAGAAGCAGCAGGAGTGGGGAAGGGGCCGTGCTGCCTGTCTGGCTGTATTCGTCGTGGAGTGAAGAGTGGCAGTTTGATAGCCAGAGACATGCCACTAGACGACCAGGAAGGACACTGAAGCAGATTGGCCCAGTCCAGTGGGGTGTCAAGGAGGAAGCAAAGGGAAATGAAGGGGAAGAGCAGACAGCTGCTGGCCACAACGCCCCCCCCAGCCAGCACAGGGCAAAGTGGGAGAGAAAGGAGCTTCTTGTCTTTGATGCTATGAAGAAATGAGTATAAAATGCTCCTCCTGCTCTCAAGGATGGCGAGCTCTGGCTGGGCAATTCCAGTATGCACGGTCATTCCTTCCAAGTGGCCTACAGGAAAGAGATAAATGGATAGGTTTCCTCAAGAGCCTTTCCTGCTGGGCAGTCCGTAAGACTAGAAGTGAAGGTGGTGTGAGCCTGAGATTGAACTGACAGAATCACGGTGACCCATGCTTCTTGCGCTGTGTGGTTGGGGCGCCTGCTCTGCCCCCAAGCTCCGGAGAGCAAGGCCGAGTTCTGGATGAGTTACCGATTGTTCCTACCAAATCTCCCAAACCTCGCAGTTTAAAGCATGAAACCAGGATTGACCTAGCTTCTGTGAGTCAAGGATTCTAGCGCAGCTTACTGGGGACCCTGTCTCTGTCTTTCACAGAGCTAAAATCACATTGGCAGCTCCAGGCAGGTCTCAGCAGAAGAATCTGTCTCCCAGCTCACACAGATGTCAACAGAATCTACTTCCCACGTGGCTGTGACTGGTCAGGGGTCACCTCAGTTCCATGCTTTTCCAACACAGCTGCAAGCAAGCCAAGAAGGCAAGAAACAGAAGTCCAGACCTTTTCCAACTTCATTGTGCAATGGATGTCACGTATTCATCCTCTTGGCCACATTTGATTGGTTGGGAGCAACTCATTAGGCACACACCCTGGAGGAGGTGCTTGCTTAGTAACCCCATGAATGCAGGAAGTGGGATCCCTGAAGTCTGTCTGAGAAGTCTGCCCACCACAGTGTCTTTGGCCCCTGGTTACAGCAGGCACTCAGTCTTGTTTGTCGTTTTGAATTCTGGCATTCCTAACACAACAGGACTAGCTGGAAAATTGCAGTAGAGCAAAATAAACCTCAGATGTCAGAGGGGCCTGACTGAAATTCTCTTGTCTCTGCTGTACAAATCTGCTAGGAATTCAGTCCTTTCCTCATGGCTGGATTTTACTGGGGACAAGGCTGTATCCTTTACCTCAAAGCCTTCGACACTTTTCGGACCTTCCCCAACACATGAAAGAAGCTTGGAGAGCATGAAATGGAAGGGATGGTGGAGCGAATGATAAACTCTCAGACTCCTAGGACACCCTCTGCCCACCGACCAGGGCTATGCCCTCAGCACCAGGGTACACACTTAACAAGATATGGAATTCAGAAAGTAGCCACAGAAAGGGGAAGTTGACTGTTTCAGTAACACTACACTTGTTTTGATTGAACAGATGTCAACAATGCTTTGGCCCTGGGTATCCTCATATTTCAATAACACATTTTGAAATGCTGAGAAAAATCTCTATTATGAACAAATAGAAACTGTACCAAGTAAACTCTGACCGTGCCATAATGGTCAGAAGGAGTCCTCACAGCCCAAGCCATGGGCAAATGGGATTTAGAATCTAGGGTTATCTGGAGACCTGTATTAGAAAAATTGAGGTGCTGCATGTACTCTGGGAAGTTGCATTTCAATGTTATGGTTTATATCTAGATGTCCCCCAAAAGCCTTGTGTACTCAAGGGCTGGGCCTTTGGAAGGTGACTAAGCCAGGGGGCTGATGTAGCTGACTCGCTAGGAGGCGGTGTTGGGTCAAAAGAGGTGGGGTCACTGGGGGTGTGACATGGAAGTGTGTCCCCCCTCCTCCCTGCTTCCCACTCACCTTGAGGTGAGCAGCCTTCATTCCACCAAGCCATTTCTGTGTTTCAGCCTGACAGCCATGGACCAAAACTTCTAAACAGGGAGTCAAAATAAACCTCTCCTCCTTTAAATTATATTTAGTCTTTTGGAGTTTTTTTGTACTGGGAATCAAACTCATGACCTTGAGCTTGTGCTCACTTTGGCAGCACAAATACTCATGACCTTGTACTTGCCAGGCAGGCACTGTGCCTCTGAGCTGTATCCCCTGCCTTGTATTGAGTCTTTTTTTTTTTTTAATTATCCTCATCTTCTCTTATGTTTTTTTTTTTTTTAATTTTTTTTTTTTTTTGTACTGGGGATCGAACTCACGACCTCTCACTTGCAAAGCAGGCATTTATGCTGCTGAGCTAAATCCCCAGCCCTCCTGTATTGAGTCTTAATGATGAAGAAAGCAACTAACACTGCACAGATATAGAGTTGGGTCGGGCAGAACAGGGAATCCATGTTAACTCTTGAGCTTAATCTCTGTACAAGGACGGCTACAAGTTTTTGGCATTAGAAGCCTGGGAATGCAGTGAGTGTTAAGAATATGGAGCTGGGCATGGTGGTGCATGCCTGTAATCATAGTTGGGAGGCTGAGGCAGGAAGATAGCTGTGAATTTGAGGCCAGCCTATGCTACAAAGTGAGTTCAAGGCCAGCCTGAACTGCATAGTGAAACCCTGTCTCATAAAGACAAAAACAACAAAAAAAGAATATGGAGTTGGGCATGGTGGTACACATCTGTCATTCCAGCAACCTGGGAGGCTGAGGCAGAAGGATTGCAAGTGTTAGATCAACTGGGCAACTTAGCAAGACTCCTTCTCAAAATAAAAAGTAAAAAAGGCTGGAAAGGTAACAGGTGCAAAGGCCTGGTTTTGATCCCCACTAGTAAAAAAAAAAAAAGTGAGATCAGGGATCAGTGTGTAGCTCAGTGATAGAGTGCCTGTCCAGCATGTGAAAGGCCCTGGATTTCACCCCCAGCACTGCAGGGGGCAAAAAGCATGTGTTGCTTTATCCTTTAACACAGAAGAAATACCAGCTAGAAAAGGAAGTGTATTCACCAAGACAGTGCTTGATTTTAGACCCAATACCCACTCTCTCCTCCTCTCCCCCTTGCTTCTTCCCAACATACTACTCTGTCTCCCTGGGAAATGCCGTAAAACCGCCACAGCTTTTCTGAGCCATTCTTTTATTTTTGGACCAAATCAACATTCAAAAGGGTAATCCCACAGGCAAAATCAGATCAGGCTTCCACTGGAATGAGCAGACATTTTAATATTGCTTTTTATAGCTTTCCTCACTTAGATCTATGGCAGAAGTTGCTAGTGAAGCTCGAGGCTGTAGCTGAATTCTGCACACATATTTGTGGGATGGTGTCATTCTTTTACAGCCCCTGGTCACCCCTGCATATGTACAACATCTAACTGACTCAACTCTGCATCCCTGGGCATGTGTGGCCTGAAAAAAAATAAGAGCAGGTTTTCTTTTCTTTGGAGAATGTGTTTGTCATTTCTTTTATCTCAAGGAGGAGGGATTTCCTGATTCTGCACACAAAAGATATTTGTGGAAAGTCATGCAGTCACTAAGGTGACCAGTGGCTCTGGTCTTCGTGCTGTTTTGGTGATTGAAGCTACCAGTCTGCGTGCCGGTGTCCCTCAGGTGTGGGCAGATGAGTCAGAATCAGGCTGTGTATTTTGTAAGCATGACAAGGGAGTTCCCAAGAACTACAAATTTTGCAAAACAAATCTCTTAAGTAAATAATGGAAAACGATAGTTTATTTTAAGTCCTTTGAAAAGTTGGAAAATGATGCAATCGGAAAAAGCCCATCTGTTCTTAGTCAGCTTTTGACCTATGACTATGTAAATACAAGAAACACATGAGCTAGAGGACGGGCCAGGGCCAACTTCTCCACTACCCAGAGGAACAAAAGGAACCTTCCCATCGGGCTGACAGGCATGTACTAGGACACTATTACACAGAACAGGACACCCAGTCATTTATTCACAGACACAACTGTTCAGTTCTTGGCTGTCTTAGTACTTATTTTTCTTTCGTTTTTAACCAGGCAGAGGTCCTGGGTCAGGTGTTGCCCCATAACGATATGTAAGAAGGATCTGTACCTCAGATCAGCCTCAACCTTAGAAGGGTTAAATCTGTAAAACAAGGAGACTGGACCAGATCTGTTCTGGTCATTCTTGCTCTAAAATGCTGATGGCAAGCTGGGAATAGTGGTACTCTTTGGGAGGCTAGCCAGTTTAGCTCAGCAGCCTAATTGCCTGCCTGGCAAGCGTGAGGTCATGAGTTCAAACCCAGCTAAAAAAAAAAAAAAAAAAAAAATTGTGTCCCCATCTGAACAGCTGAGACACTGAGCAAGACCTTGTCTCAGAAAGAGAGAAATGGGAGGAGGGGGTGATGGAGCACAAAGTGACCTCTGGATTCAATCTCCATACCATAATACATAAATGAATAATATTAAATAAAAATAACATTCTGATGTCAGCACTGGTCCAATCGGGTTACCTTAGAATCTACCCGGCAGTGCCCGGCCTCTGGCAGTGCCAGCACCACAGCCTCTCCCTCTCTGGCTTGGGGGTCCTGTCCATAGCATCTTGACATTAACACACAGGAGAGTGCCAGCCCCTGTCAAAAACCTCTAAAGAAAATGTCCCATAAATGGCAGCGAGGGCTCTGGCACCCACATTGATTGCCTCTCTTCCTATGCACTGCAGCCACCTGGGAAAAGGGGGTTCCCAGAGGAAGAGGGGAAATGTCTCTTGTTCTTAGTCACTTTCCTGTCACTGGGCCAAAAACGCTTAACACCCACAACTTCACTGAGGGGCGATTTACTCAGCTCATGGTTTCCACGGGGTTCCACCCAAAGTCCACAGCACCAAGGCAGCAAAGGCACAGGGACAGGCCTGGCAGAGGACAGGCTGGCAGAGGACAGCTCCGCAGCCCATGGCAGCGGAAAAGCAGAGCACAAAGGGAGGAGCTGGGGAGGAGTACTCCCTTCCGGGTCACATCCCCAGGATCCCTCCTCATCCAGGCTCCGCTTGGGCAGCCGGCCAGCTGGGAGCTCCCTCATGAGCACAGCGCCCCCACGAGCCTTCCAAACAAGTGGGAATTTGGGGGGACATTTTAGATGTAAACCGTGACACTCTTCTAATCTCTTTCACTTGCACAATCGATTGAGGAGGTTAGCCATTTGCCATCTTGACCTCCAGTTGCTCTCAAACGGTGTTTATCTCTCGTTTAAGTGAAAATTCAACCCCAAGAAACCCTATTTACATCACATTGTGTCATCTTCAAGCGGTGGATGACCCAGAAGAGCTGGTCCCCAGGACTTGGGCACTGGTTCCTCTAAGTTCCTGTTCGTCTCACACATATGCTCTGACTGTCACCATTATGTCCCTGCAGGGTCTTCCCAAGAGGGCCTGTGGTCTTCAGCCTTTGTGTCTCCAATACCTTAGTGCCAGGGCAGGAGAGGAGCTAAAGCCATACTTGTGAAGTTAGTGGCTAATGCAAGTCTTTGCAGTGGTATCTTTCACCCTGCTCTGGTCATGTTTTTTGTTCCAAAGCTTCTGTGCCACACCACACAAGTCACGTGGCACTTTCTCAAGCAGTTCTGGAAGTTCTATTTTGCAAGTGTTTTTAAGATACATGACTTAAAAACGTGGTGACTGCCATCCAACAGAAAGAAAGGCAGGCTCATAAAAACACGATGGCGAGTCCTCGCCTGCTTGTTCACCGGATCTAGTACCATGCAATGTCTGGCTCTTCACCAAAGCCAAAAGGACCATTAAGATAAATATTTGAATCCATTCTGGATGTGGAGGCAGGCACCACAGCACAACTAAAGATACTCAGGAAATCAGACTCCCCAAACTGCTTCAGAAAATGGTAAGAATGACGGTATTTGAGTGAGGGGGATATTTTAAGGGGGAGACCCGTGGCAGTGAATCTTTTAGTACAATAATTTTTGTTTTAAACACACACACCATATTTTTGATCAGCCCTTGTATGATGTTTTTAAATTTAATTTAAAAATTAAATTCAACAAGCATCTTTCCTTCACGGTAATACTGATCTGCATTATTTTTAAAGCTGCACAGCAACTTATCACTGTGACGACTCAGTTAATCAACATTCTATTGATGGTCACTTACATGCCTTCCACATTTCCAAGATGATGAACAATATTGTGATGCATATTTTTCTATACTTCCCCACTATTTCTTTAGCATATATTCATAGTGAGAAACTGAATACATATTGCCATAGTACCCCCTTTCGAGGACTGATTTTACTTGTACCCCAGTGATTACGGGAAGAAAAGATGCTTCCTTACACACCAGCTATTAGCAGTCTGGAAAGTCTGACAAGCAAGTAGGATGTCCTTCAAATGCCTATGTCGTGATCTTAGTCCCAGGCTAGCACTTTTAAGAGGTAATGGCAAGTTTAAAAGGCAGGGTTTGGTGGGAGGTCTGTAGGTTATTGGGGGTGGGCCCTTGAAGAGAATCAGGGGAGCCCAGCCCCTCTTCTTCCTTCGTATGTGTTCTGGTCACTGTGAGATGAGCATTTAGCGCTGCACCAGCTCGCTACCATGATGGGAGGCCCAGCCCAAAGCACTGGGAACATCCAGTCATGGACCAGAACTTCCACTACTGTGAGCCAAAAGAAAGCTTTTCTCTCTCTAAGCTCATTATTTTAGGTATTTTGTTACAGCAACAGAAAGTTATCTGACACAGTTGGTTTGATTTCTTGAATCAAATTCTAGCATAAAATTTCTTGTTAGCCATGGAGCCTGGCAGGATTTGGTCTGGAGTTAGGGAAGTAAGAAGGGACCTGAATCTGGCAACAGCCCCAGTGACATTCCACTGACCCTACATATATATATATATATATATATATATATATATATATATATTTTTTTTTTTTAATAGCCTGATCTTGAAATCTGTGTAGTTCCATTACTGGTTGTTTTGATTTTCACTTCCCCTTTGGAGAAGATTCACTAGAGCTGATTTTGGAAGGGCAACGAAGAATTTATTCACTAACCTCACATCCCCCCTCAACCCAGTGTGAAACTGGGGACCCGTCCTTGGCAACTTCTAGACAATAATGGAATACACATTTTTTCTATGGATTACAAACTCTGAGGCCAGTCCAGTGGTGCATACCTGTAATTCCAGCATTGTGAGGCTGAAGCAGAAAGATTACCTAGAATTTGAAGTCAGCCTGGGCTGTGTAATGAGTTTAAGGCTGGTCGGGACCCTGTCTCAAAAGTTTTCTTAAACTGAACTCCAAAAGATGCTGTTCTTCTGTAGAACCCTAAGTTTCTTCACTCAGTCCTCCCCTGCCTGCCTCGGGCTTTCCGTTCTCTTTCCCAGTGAGGCTGGGTAAAGACAAAGTCCTGTGTCAGGAATGGGGATGGCTGGGCCACTAATGTTTGCAGAGTACTCACTCCATGCTAGGTGCATTCGAAGCAATGTTACAGGTGTCAACTCTTTTCATTCCTGTAATAAAACTATGACAATTGCTAACTGGAAGCCCCACAAGGCTCACTTGCCATGTCACTCAGCTAGAATTCAGTAAAGCTGGTGTCTGAACCCTAGCAGTTTGTCTCCAGAGCTGCCTTCTTAACCACCATGACATAGATGCCCATGAGATGGAGGGACACTGGAACACTGGAGTGGCAAGAATGCCTTTCCTCCTTTGGGATACTGTCACCTGCTTGAGATGCTTGGAACCACTGCAGCTATTTTGTGACCACAATAGAAGTCATAGCTGAGTATGGTAAAGGAAGCTCTGCCACAGAGAGTGGAAGGATGGAAGGCTCTTTAGATGTGAGGACAGTCTGGAGTAGCTGAAGTCACTGAGCTGCTAAGTGCTCTACCTCGGGAGTGCTCCTCAGATGAACCTGATATTGTTCCCAAACGCAATACAATAACCTCAATTCCAACCAGAGTTGTATGATCCTTTGAGTAGCAGAGTATGCACCTGATGTGCACAACTTTGATTTAGTCAATAAATATTTACTGAGTGGCATCCATTTGCAAGGTACAGTATGAGATGGGGCACGTCTGCACCCCAGGAAGATCTATGGCAAAGATGGTGGCAGTGCAGGCAGGCATTTAGGGGTGCTCTTGATGATGACCCTGGGTCAGCAGGGCAGAGGAGGCCCTGACACAGTCCAGTAAAAGCAGATGTAAAGAACCCATACCTATTAGTGTCCTTCATTTGTAAGTTTGTATTTAATTTGTGACATGTTTTGGTTTTAGCTGCATCAGAATTCTAAGACATTTCCAGGCATGCTGGCACCCAGTGGTAATCCTAGCACTTGGGAGGCAGATGCAGGAGCATCACTCAGAGTTTGAGGCCAGCCTGGGCTACACAATTGGGTCGAGGCCAGCCTGAACTACACAGAGAGACCCTGTCTCAAGAAAACAAACAAACAAAAAACAAATGCATCCAAGACCATTCAGTGTATGGGGGGGTATTACCTATACTTAGGTAACTTTATAATAAAACGTAAGCTGATTTAGAAGAGGCAAATTGATATTAAAGATAATGCCAGAGAATGGGAGCCAAGGCATTGAGCTCCCTGGTTGGGAGCCCTCTGTGTCTTGAATTCCAGAATCTGTAAGATATGATTCATAGTGACACAGTCAAGAGATCAGCAGAGACCACCACAGGGACAGGGAACAGAAACCTGGCCTGTAACCCGATACTAATTGCAAGCATAAATTTGTATTTTCTCTCAAAACAGATGGGGCCTTAAAAGTGGTTCTTGCCAAAAGCCATGGCTTTCCTTTAGCCTATAGGTGCCCAACAGGTAACTACAGTAGAACAAAGTTTGACCTTCACTTTGTGAAACTCTGGGTCAAATCCTTCTCTGCTCTGTATCTGGGCATGTTAGCCATTGAAGGGCATCTGTCTAAAGACAGACAAAACAAGGTTTATTAGTCCTAATCCACCTAACCTTATCTTATCGCCCTTCAAGACTGAGACCACCTACTCTCAGAGTTCCTCCGGCCCTAAGCCTGTGGTCACCTCAGTTTCCAGCAGAGCCCCACAGTCCTGAGACTGCCCAAATCCTGGGGTTCCCCCATGGGAATCGAACTGCCCTAAAATTTCGAGGCTGTAACCCCAAGCTGTGAAACCAGAACTGAGATAATGTCTGGCTGAATTACTTAAAAGGTAGTCTTCTATAATCCAAGCATTCTGGGAGGCAGAGGCAGGAGGGTCACAGGCTGAGCCCAGCCTGAGAAATTTATAGAGAATTTGTATCAAAAAACAATAGCAAAACGGGGTGGGGATGTTTTTGTGGGCGAGCCAGTCTGATCCTGCTCATCAACATGTGTCCCTTCTGCTACAACTCAGGCTGAGTTCTTCCCTTCCATTCTCTTCCCTTCCAAGGAAACTGTGCCTATAAACTCAGGTGGTGGTTTTAATTTCCATCATCATGACAGCAAGGACTGGCGCTGGCCAGTGACAGGAAAGGCTGCAATGGGACACCATGGAGTTTTTAAACTCACAGGGATAAACTTTGAAACCTCCGTGCTGCTGTGAAAGGTCTGAAACTACTCAAGAGTGTGTGAAAGCAGGAGACTGGGCAAGAGGCAGGGGCGGATCCTGGAGGCGACACAGAAGGAACAGGAGGACACAGAGACCCAGCTGTCAGGCTTGGTCGAGGACTTGCTGGATTTCCATAGGTGACCAAACAAACACCAAGAAGGAAGTGGCTTTCAGAGTTTAACTACAGAAAATATCTGATATACACACAAATGCAAGATTAGCGGTGATCATCACGCAGCTCTGCTGCCCCCAACCTCACTTCCTTTACCTTCCACTCCCCGTTATTTGCAAGCACACTACAGACTTAGGGTCTCACCGCATGCTCTAGGTCGAAGGGTAGGAGCCCAGGCCTCTGGTGTCTACGCCTGGCTCTCGAGATGGTGGCCTCTGGGCCCTGAATTCCATGATTTGTAAAGATTTGCAGTGGATTGATCGATTGACTTTCACTACTGGGGATTGAACCCAAGGTCTTTGCTCTGAGCTAAAACTCCCAGCCTATATGGGGGTCTCACTACATCGCTAAATTGCCCGGGCTAGACCCAAACTTGCAACCCTCCTATCTCAGCATCATAGAGCGCTGGGATTACAGGGGTGGACTTCAACGCAAGAGGATTGGTCCACTCTCCCCAGACTATCCCGGGGGGGTCGATCGCCCCATAACCCAGATCGTCGCTGCATCCCCCCAGGTAACCGCGGAGCAAAACTGCATCCTCAAAAGCCCGCGACAGCTACCCAAGCAGCCAGCGAAGTCCACCCACTTCCCGGCCCTCCCCTCTCCTGGAAGGCTCCGCCCTCCACGCCCAGCAACCCCCGCGAGTCCCACTGGTCCCGCCCATCCATCGGCGCAGGCAGCGGCGGGCCGTGCGTCCCCTCTCTCTCGGGGGCGCGCACGCCGTGCGTCCCGGAGCTCTCGGGCTTCAGGCCTTGGCGGCCGGGAAGGGGGCAAGGAGGGGCCGCCATGTTCTCCTTGGCACTGCGGGCCCGATCAGCCGGCCTCACCGCCGCGTGGGTAAGGAGGCTGCCGAAGCCCGGCTCTGCCGCCGCCATGCACGAGTCTTGGGCCTCCTTTCGTGGCGGGCGTCGGCGGAGCCTGGGCGCTGGGCGGTCGGCGGCGGGGCGAGGACGCTGCGGCCTTGGTCCTGCGGCGCTGGGAGGTCGGCGGCGCGGGGGGTGGGGCGGGGTTTGCGGCGTCCCAAGCGGCTCGGATTGACCGGACCCAGATACGCGCGGTCAGGCCTGCATTTCCCGCACTTGGGAAGCGCTCCGTGAATAATCGCCCCAAGCCAGCTGTGCAAGGACACCGCGGACACCCGCGCCCCGCCGAGGACTCGTGGGGGTTTTGCGCCTGTGGAGGTCCGGGTCGGTCTCTGCATTAGACACACGGAAGCCGAGCTGCAGGGAACTCGAAACGCTCAAGTTAACTTTAAAATGGAGGTGCCGGGAAAGGTGATAAGAGGGCATTTGCTGGAAAGAAGCCCAGTTTGCGGTTGGTTGGTTTTTAAGCAGTAAAGCAGGTCGAGTCGGTTCGCGTCGGTGTGGACAGTTCTGGGCCCCGGAGTGAGTCCGAGCTGCTTCCACCCCTTCGGGTAGTTCTGTGACCTTGACCTTCGTCCTTGGTTCCCCCAAGCCGTGGAAGGGGTCGTTCCGCTCGCAGTTGAGTGTTCGAGTAAACATGTAAGGTACTACTGTGCACTGCTGGCTCCAGCTGCCACGGGGTTACAGTGAGTGTCTGCTCTGTGCCAAACACTGTTAAATATCTACACTTTTTCCATCTCTTTTGAGGTTGGTACTATGGTGTCTTAAAGGCATCAGAAATGGATGTAAACCACCCTTGTTCTGGTGGAGTTGTTAGTTTCATATAAAAAGAACGTTGAGATGCAATGTAAAATGCAGTATTAGATCTGAATGGAACCATCCAATCTGGTTTGAAGGCGGGCTAAGATTTTTCCTGAAAGTAATATTAACAAGGCGTCAGAGGGTATTCTAGGTGGACAGCACAATATGAAAAAACATAGCAACAGGAAGAAGCTTCGTTGTGTGAGCACCTAGCTCTCCTGCTGAAGGCAGAGATGGGCGGGGGTGTGCCCTACTGAAAAATCAGCTTTTATCTTATTCGAGGCAGTGAGGAAGGAGTCCGTGGAAGGTTTTAGAAGAGGGATATGATCAGGTTTCCGTTTGGGATGGATGTCTGGGTAGGATCGAGGGCAGAGTAGGTTTCGGTGGCCGCAGAAGCAGGGAAGTGGCTAGGTTTTTTGTAAAATCCCAGATGTGAAGATGACGATCAGACCTTGTCTGTTGACACAGGAAGAGTAGAAATAAGAGTACTCTGGTTTGTTTCTTTCATTTTTGAAGCAAAAGGTAATAGGAAGAAGCTGTTTTAACCTCTGCAAGAACATTTTTATAAATATGTGATATGTGTTCAATAAATATTTGTTGACAAGCATGTCATAATATATTTTGGTCAGCTTATCAGTAAATGTTTCTGTCCTGTCATTTTAATGCTGCATAGGATGTCCTATGTTTTCATCTTTCACAAATAGTGGGATAAGCCTAGAAAAATCAGGAAAAATATGAGTAAGATTTGACTAAGAAAGTTCTTGTCTGAGAGAGAAACCTTGACCATGTACATTTTCAGAGAAATTGCCTATTCCGTTGTAATTTCTCTGTTATTGGCTAGCTCCAGGTCTTTTCAACCAAAAATCTCTTTCAGCTTATTACTTTAAAAATGCTTAGGACTGTGAGTGTAGCTCATTAGATTATGATTTGCTGCGGATTTTCAAGCACCAGCACTACCCCGCTCCTCAAAAAAGAAAAAAAAAGGCCCAGATTTTAGTACTGTGAATTGTGACCTTGAGCCCCTTTTTCCTTCCTGTAGAGTGGTTTAGTATCTCCTTGGGGCACTGTAATAACTGACTAAAAATTATGAATAATGGAGCAGTAGACTTAGGCTGGGCTCACTCCTTTCTTTCCTTCATGATTGTCCCAGGTTTTCTGTAGTGTTGACACTGCCTTGTTCCCAAGCTATTGCATTTAGTGTGGTCACTGAAAGGGTTGTAGTGGCATTTTCAAGTGTGTTAGTATGTTTTTCCAGTCATTGGAGATACTTTTCCTTATACCCTTAACCATGGCTATAGATGTCTTAAAATTGTCCAGTAATGTGCACATTTTTCCCTTGAAGATGTTTGTGCACCACCTCCCCATGCTGGATAATTTTGGATAGTGGCCCGGAACTCTTGGATGATAATGTTTTCTCCTTCAGAGACCACTGTATATTGTCGTTGGTATCCATCTCCCTTGTGTTGGTGCAGTTCCTCAATGGGGCTGTGATCTGAGTCTGTCACAGGATCTGTAAACAGTGTGGCACTTAACCACACCTGTTCTGACACTTCCCACTTTCCCATGGTGATGATGGCTGTCTTCCTGCTGGGCATCGTGATAGGACGTGCATGACTGTCCCACTGAGTGGCTTATTAAATTTGGTTAAAGACACTGATAAAAGTGATTGGATCTGTTTGTACCACCGATGGTGTACGGACCCATTACGCATGTACTGTGTGGTTCAGCTGATATGTTAAGGCTGCATGTTTTCCTCTTAGTTTTAGTTGCTCCACCTGAGCTAGGCTGGGCCTGCCTTCAGGTTAAAAAATGTAGAGAAAAAACACAAACCTCACTGACTGCTTCCAGACATAAACTCTCCCTGTGTCAACCTGTTTTTGCTTGTTCTCCAGTGCCTTTAGAAAGTTTTTTTCTAAATATTTGCCCAGTTTGTCATTCTTATGCATTGGTTTTGCTTAATAATAGCTACTTAGTCACGCTAAAAGTGTGCCACCTTCGGTGATGGCATTTTCTTTCCATTTTTAATCTTTTTTTAAATATAATATACATATGTTGTTTCAGTTTCTCACTTTCCAGTTTTTAAAGTTTTGTGATATGAAATGTTTTTCCATTCCATTAAAGATTCTTAAACCTAATTTTGCAACATCTCAAAGGATGTCCATTTTAGCTCGATGACTCAGAAAAACTTATTTTTCTCTATGTAGAAAAAACCCCCAAAACATGGTACACATGCTCCTTGGCTTAAGGTGGGGTTGCAGTCAGGTAAATACATCCTAGGTTGAGAATTTAAGTGGAAACCTTAATACTCCTAACTTGTTGAACATCACAGCTTAGCAACACAGTACCCCATAGGGTATTGGTTGCTTACCCTTGTGACTGTATGTGAGTAAACGAGATGAGGTTCAGGGCGTGAAAAGGGGTGAGAAGAGGTGGTTGCCCAGATCATGGCGGGTGAACCGGAGGTATAAAGTGTGCTAACCTTGTGGGTGTAGGCAGCTGTGCATGGAGGAGCATGGTGCATGGAGGAGGAGGAACATGAAAGAGGGGTGGGGAAGATCCTAAACACTTGGTATGTGTCGGGCCACAGGGTTCAGATTCTTTTCTGTAAGTTGTGAGCATTTTATGTAGGTGAATAGCATAACCAGGTTGAATACAGTGCTGCCACTTTCCCTGTTGGAATTTTGATACAGAATCTCTTGAGTTTACTAGCAAATAAAGACAGAAATGGAACCCTAAAATGACTTTTCTTTGCACAAGGAAAGATTACCTTTTGTCATTTGCAGAAGTATTTGACACATCTGATAACTTACTGTAGAGAAGTAACTGGGATTAAATTGCAGAATTTAGTAGTTAGGATGATGAGTGGAAAACTTTTAATTTTATAACAGTAGTAAAAGTCTGTAGTGTTGAGAGGAAAGTCATGAAATGCTGCTAAGTTAGGGTTCTGAGCTGTGATTTACAACATAGAAAAATGATCTTATCAGCATCAGTTTGAGTGCTATTACAGTAAACAGACTATTGGAAACAGAATACACCTTTGCTTTTTTAAATTAATGTATAATATTTATGGAGTACTGCACAGGTTTTAGTCCTTCACCTCCAGAATAGCATAATGAAGGTAGAACATGTCCAGAAGATGCTAACTAAAGTCTGCTGTGGACTTTTGCTTCTGACTACCTGACAAGGAAGGTGGGCTTGGTGGATTCATGTTAGATATCGTCCAAAAGTTAGCTATCTCTTGTCTGCATTGGGGGCTAATAAAGGAAAAGGTGGTTTTCAGTGGTCTGACCTTAGTCTTGTCTTTCTCGTCAGGTTACAGGTTCTGTCAGTTTGGCCCGACAGCTTCCTTGTCCCTTAAATTCTCCCTGCCATGTGTATGCTTTTATAATGCAAAGTGTAACAGACCAAAATGTGAGTGGGTTAGATGAATGAACCCTCAGAAGAAACTTGGAAGAAGAACTGGGCCTATAGAAGTGTCATTCAGAGTCCTTATTCTTAGGGAAAATGTAAAATTTTAATTTTTGTCATTTTGAGCAGTAGCACTTACGAGGGAATGGCTGGTAAAAAGAGCACAGGATTTAGATGCTAAGGGCCTTGGGCTTAGATGGGTATTGTGGCACACGCCTGAAACCCCAGCACTCTGGAGGGCTGAGGCAGGAGGATCCTGAGAGTTCCAGTCTATCCTGGGCAGTTTAGCAACTTCATTAGGACCTGTGTCAAAAAGTCTGAGGATGTAGCCGTGGATTCAGTACTCTGTGTGTGTGTGTGTGTGTGTGTGTGTGTGTGTGTGTGTGTGTGTGTTTTGGGGGAGGCCTGGACTTGAAATCCATCTGTCATTGTGGTGTCACAGTTATTGTGATGGTATTGTCACTGAGCCTGAGTTTTTAAAAAGTGTAATTAGTAACCAAAGAATGTGCTAGCACTGTTTCCTGCTGTAAATCTTTGTTCCTCCTGAAACACTGAAAAAAGAAAAAATTATAGTTAAAATCCACTATTAATTCTGTGCTAAGTATCAGGTTATGCTGTAGTTTTTAAATATTTGGATTTTCAGTTGATGTTCACTTAATAAAATTGGAATGTAGTGAGCTCTAGACATTTCTGAATTCAGTAAGAACGATTGTTTAGCGAGAGAACTGGCTCCTCAGCTTGTTCTGTGAATCTGGCTGACTGGTGGTGTTTGCAGCTCTGACGCTGTTGGGTTCTAGAATACCTTGTTATTCCCAAGTAAAACCCAGTTAAAAAGGCCCCCATTAGGGTAGCATAAAGACATTCTTCATGCATTTAGTATTTCTTGGTGTGTTGAAAAGTCTCACTGAGTGAAAACAGCAGCTCTGACAGCAGCCACACGGTATGTGTTCTGGAGAAGTTTGTGTCAGCAGAATTGAGGACCAGGATTTATCTGTTTATCCTTGTGGTTTTGCTGACTTTTTTCCTTTTACATGTATTGTCTGAGCCTTTTCCCTACAATTTTGAAGGAATCTATTTCAGATACTGAAATTAAGCTGTTTACATATAATACTTATGTGTATATATGTACACTATATACTAGTATATTTTATGTATTTACATATATAGGTATACTAGTATATGTGTAGTATTTAAGCAAATTTTTGTGGGACTAGGATAAGGGTAGCAAAGATTAAAAAAAAAAAAAAAGACAGGGCATAGTGGTGCACAGTAGAAGGCTGAAGCATGAGGATGGCAAGTTTAAGCCCATCCTAAGCAACTTAGTGAGACCAAGTGTCAACATTAGTACTAAAGTCTGGTGACGTAGCTCACTGCAGCGGCCCTGAGTTGAGTTCTCAGTACTGTAAGGAAAAAACCCTTTAATGACTTCTTTCCAGATTAGAGCATTATAAGCCAAGGAGAGAGGCCTTTTCATTTCTAATCTGTTTCCTTATACATCAATGCAGGTGTCTGATGTCATTAAGGTAAATCAAGGTGATAGCTTTTGTAGTCATGACCCAGGATAGTGAGGCAAACCTAAGCTTTCAGTGACACAGATAGCATGTGTGCCTTAAGTTTGTCACTACTGACTTAGGATTTCATGTGACTATGGAGCTGTTTTCTTGAGTCCGTGGTTACAGGTCAGCGAGAGAATGCCTCCAGAACAGCCTCAGATCACCTCTGTAGTTCACATTCTAAACAAAAGTACTCGATACATCCTGGATTAACGAGAAAGGAATCAAATGTTGATCCCAAACCCAAGCTCTCTTAAAGAGATTGCTGGTGTCCAATGTGACATACGGGGAGATGATGTTTTGTATCACATCCAGTAAATGCTTTAGGCAAATTTGTTTTAGGCTTATATATCCATGCTAAATAGGAAATTTGAAAACTAGAGAAAAACAAGAAAATATTTTTTGTCTTTTATCATCTTACCATTATAACAAACAGTTACAGTTTTCCAGTCCTTTCATTACTGTGTCTATTGGGATGATAGTTAATGTTTTGGGTTGTTTTAACCCTAGAATTAGTAATTCCAAATGTAATTCTGTCACCAGTATTTTATGCATAATTTTTATGATTTTTTTTTTTTGGTCAGCTACACACAAGGGGAGATCAAAATACATGGTTAATGTTAAACATTTTTTAAAAATAAAATACCATTTATTACCTGTCAAGTGGCAATTTTTTTTTTTTTTATTTTGGTTTTTGGAGACAGGATCTCACTATGGAGTCTTAAACTCATTGTGTGGTCCAGACTGGCCTAGAACTCAAGGATACCATCCTGCCTCAGCCTTCCAAGTACTGGGCTGACAAGTATGCACCACCATATCCAGCTCAGATATCTAAAATTTAAAAAAAAAAAATTTTATTAATACGTGTTTATAGGACATAATGATTACATTCATTGTGGTGCCTAAGGAAAAACAAAAACACAGTTGAAGCCCCCTCAGGAAACTCTCTCAGATCATATTCTTGCCTCCACCAGCACCCTGAAACTGTATTTATGACTCCTGTATTTGTACTTAGGACTCACAGTCTATCTGCATATTTTCTTATTTGCTAAAGTAAGTGCTTCATGGAAGTACTAGCTGGGCTAGGGAAAGGGAAAGGGTTCAGTATGTTACTGTTGTATTACTCTTTATTCTGTTGGCTTTTGAATTGCCCAGCTCTTTTAGTTCCATGATTGGTTTAATCCAGTGTCCTGCCATCTGGTTCACAGAACTCAGAAATTACAGGACTGAGTGACAGTTGGATTGCTTAGGGTGGAGGGCAGGAGTAGGAGGGAGGAGCAAGAAGGCAAAAAGCAGTGCAGTGCAGTGCAGTAGAGAGCAGTGCAGTGCAGTAGAGAGCAGTGCCAGTGCCGTGCAGTAGAGAGTAATCAGATTCATCCCAGAGCAGTTGTGTGTTACCAGTCTGCGTCGCATCATAAGTAGCTCATTGAAACCACTTTTATGGCTGAAGTTTCTGAGCTGAGTAAGAAGGCTACTACTGTTGGCTCATTTGTTCAGAGTGTATGATTCATTTATAGAGAATGAAAACATATTTACAAAGGTCCACATTAAATGAAAGCTGGCATCCAACTTGATTCAGGCAAAAGCAAAAGGCATGAGGTTGATGGTGCATCATTTCTCCAAATGCGAGTCAGCCGGATGTAGGCGAGAGGGTGACACATTTTAGTAGATCTGTGTTGTGGTCACAGTTTTTCTAGCCTGTGTGACCTTAGGCAGGTTACTAGGCTTGCAGTGGATCTCCGTTTCTTCCTATCTCCTGAAATAGAGATGGCCAGGGGTGTAGGGTAGTGGGACTGTTTCTTAAGATTCTTTTACTTCTTTAACTTGATTCTGTTATAAATCTTACACTTTAAGGGCTGTGTCTAACCTTAAACGTTTAATCTTTAGGAAAGACAAATAAGGAATTTGCATAAGACAGCTGTGCAAAATGCTGGAGGAGCCTTATTTGTGGTAAGTAGATTTCTTCATAATGGAAAGACTTGGGAATTGAACAGAATCCACTAATATCTAAAATATTTTGAGCTGAACATGTAGAGCACTTGCTTAGCATACGGAAGGCCTTGGGTTCTGTCCCCAGCACTGAGGGAAAAATACTTTTCAGTATATGCTGCCCACTGTGGGAATTTATAGTGCATTGAACATACATTTCAAAAGATGTGCAGTTCCATCTGAACCTCTCATTTAAATTGGAACCAGGGAGGGCCAGGGATATAGCTCAGAGGCGTAAGCACCTGCCTGGTAAGCACAAGGTTGTGAGTTTGACCCTTGATACCCAAATAAATAAATAAATTGGAACCAGGGAAACTGAGAATAAGAATTTACATTGTTCTGTGATGAAATTACTGTGAGCCTTAACCTGATCTTCATTACAATTTGAGGTTTATTTTTTCTTTTGTACCAGGGATCAAATGCATGACCTTGTGCTTGCTAGGCTGGTGCTTGTACCACTGAGCTAAATCCCCAGCCCCCCACTTTGAGTTCTTAAAAATTAGAATCATGTTGTCTCTGTGAAAGTTCTAAGGCTGTAATTTGACAGATTTTAGTAATGTAGTGAATGAATACATTAGCATTTGGTCTTTATGTTTCCAAGTTTTATCTAAAGGTAGAAGTCTATGAAGTTCCCAGTTCAGTTGTGCAGTTCAGGAAGGACTAGGTGTCCTATCCATGTTTGCTGATACAATGTATTTTCAGGAATCAGCCTAGTGTTTAAAGGTAATGTAGTCTGTGTGATGATTTAGTTAGTGGTATAAGTAGTAACTTCCTGCTTTATCACCTTTGTCTAAAACATTGTCAGATTGGCTCCATATTTGAAGTTACTGTCCAGTTTCTATTTTGCTTCCTCTTGGCTTATGTTCTTTTACAAAGCAAAACTCTGAGCATTAGTATATCAAGAAATTCAGTTTTGTATTTACCACACATATCAAACACTGATTGTTAATTTTAGTGTGAGTCAGTTTCCTGTTGACTTGCCATTTCTTGTCAGTTTTTGAAGAGAGCTTACTCTGCTCTTTAAAGAAGAAAGAAATAAGCTTCCCTATGTTGTGGAAAACTTGTGGAGAAGACAGGGTGTTTTTGTAACTCTGTAAAGTAGTGGATCTGTTTAACCTTTTTGGATCAAAGATGCCTTGAAAAATCTGGTACCGTCTTGGAAAAATGCACATGTTTACACTCCAAATTTTGTGTCTTAATTTCATAAGGCTTCCAGTAATTGATAATATTTTGGTAACTGAATAAGAAAATCTTATCCCTAATAAAGTTGGATAACAATTATTTACTTTTATTGTGGAATTAAAGCTTCATTAACACATTCATGATGGGACTGCAATTTGTGTCTGACTGCCAGGCAACTTGAACCACCAGTTGGTATGTGTGTGACTGTTCCATACCAGTGGTGCAAGCCACCTGATTGGATGGTCATGCATGCAACACCAAAGGTCCAAGCTGGTGGGAACATGTACACTTTTCTAAAACTGTTCTAAAGTTGAATTTCTGCTAACTTTGGTAAGCACTCTCATCAACTGTGTGTTTTAGTCACTGTCTTTGATGGAAGGATAAATTGACATATGTCAAGTTGGAATTAAACTGAAGAGTTTAAATAGTTGGTCATAGTATAGTGAGGAATAGTGTTTATTCACACTTCAGAGAGAATTTTGATAGTTTTGGAATACTTTTTTCTTTTTTGTTTAGCACAGAGATACTCCTGAGAATAATCCAGATACTCCATTTGATTTCACACCAGAAAACTATAAGGTATGACTAAATTAACATAATTAACTTACAAAATATTTAATAGCTTTCAGATAAGTAAAATGGGTGCTTTTTCTTCCATACAGAGGATAGAGGCAATTGTAAAAAACTACCCCGAAGGGCATAAAGCAGCTGCAGTGCTTCCAGTCTTGGACTTGGCCCAACGGCAGAATGGGTGGTTGCCCATCTCTGCTATGAACAAGGTACTGAGTTCACTTTTGCCTTGGAAAAGAGGAGAGGCTGTGTGCAATAACTCCCTCATGTGGAAGCCACTGCTAATCATGGGTGTCACTGTCTCAGCGTTTGTAGCCTTTCAGTTATTTGTTTCCCTGAATTGTATTTGTTTTCAGTAGTTTCCTCATACACTGAACTGCAGTAGAGCTTTCTTTTATTGCTGAAAATAGTGAAAGTGTAATGGTAAAACTTTTTTTGTTTTTTTTTTCATTTTGAGGGAAATGGTCTAACAAAGATAAAACATCTCAAATGTGTTTATTTAGTGACAAGGTATTCTGAAAATTAATGCAGTATTTCAACACTAGAATTACATTAAAAATCATAGTGAGCGTGAATGTTTTCAGTATTGTTCATCTCTGGCTACAGGCCATAACTATCATATATGGGATTCATGCCATTGATTATGCCATTTTTGGAATCAACCTACAGAAATGCTGTGGATGACCCACTTTATATGAAGTTAGTCTATTCATATATACTTTAAGGTTTTATTTTTTTCTAACAGTAACCCAGCAGTAAACCAAATTTCAAATTTACTCACATCCTGTTATTACTACATTTGTATGGTAATACAGCATATTATATACAGAGTGCCATTCAAAAACCATATGTAATTTGATTTTTATGAGAATCCATGTTATATAATGTTAACACTGGGCAATGTTACTCAGCGGAAAGGGTATTTGACTTAGGGCTGAGAGAAACTCACTTTTCTTTGCTTCCTTAGCAGTGATGGTTTTGAGCGAGGTAGATCTCTTCCAGTTACCATGTTATGATTCCTAAGTGATAGAATGGGACTGAATGCAGTGCCATCTGTGTTTCTTACTTGACCAAGTATCACAGATGCCGCTGTATTTTAATAACATTTTCTAAACTTCACTTGATCCATAACTGTTAGGAAGGACCAATGCTTTTTTGGAGAGTAGCAGTGTCCTCCATTTATGTACAGTAATCTCACATGCAAATTTTAGACTCGGTTGATCTCTTGTACAGTTCCGTAATATTGTGCAGACCCTTAGTAACTTTTTCACTATGAAAAATGTTACAGAGCTAGTTTGAATACTGGTAAATATGGCCAGGAATTTAGCCCAGTGTCGCAGTGCCTGCCTGGCAAATGTGAGGTCCTGGGTTCAATTCCCAGCAATCTCCCTCCCCGCCACCAAATACTGTTAGGTAGACATACTTAAGTTTTTAATAAATGTCATATTTCTTTAGAATTTAACTTTCTCTAGAAATTAATACCTACTTTCAAATAATTTAGGTATATGCTTGTAATCCTAGTTTTTGTTTTTATTTTTTTACAAAAAGTTTGTCTTTAATAATAACGTGCCTGTTGGAATTCTTGCAGAGAGCATCCTTAAAGCAAAATAAAATAAAGCTAATGTGAGAGCATTTGAAACACATTGTCTATTCTATTTAAGGAGAGGCAGGAAATACAATAGAATATAGAGAGCAGAGTCAAGATTCTTTCCATTTTACATTTAGGACTTTTATTTTAATGTTCCCCACAACTGAAGAAATACTCAACCTTACAACAAAAAATCTGAAAGTTTACTCATTAATCCTGTAGCAGTTAGTAAAGCATGGAGAAGTATGTGGCAGAATTCCAGTTCCAAATCAGACAGTCGGGGCCTTGCTCCAGGTTTATTAAATCACAGTGATGCTAGGACTGTAACATGTTCTGTGGTAGCATCCTAGAATCAGAGGCATATCCCTTGTGTAGAACTACCAAATTAAATACAATTACTTTATCTCTCACAAGTGATTAGTTGTGATTAGATGTCTCTTAAGAATACATTTATTTTAAATTCGTGTTATGAGAAAGTTCAACCTGTTATTTGAAATGCCATTAATGAATTACTTTCATGTCAGGGCACTGACATGTGTGTCAGATACACACACATACACATATTTACTTTTAAGAATGCCAGGTGCAAGTCTTCAAACTCAGGGTAATGGTATTAGATGTAAACAATGAAGAGTTAATGATTTTTTATGTTGCCATATCATTTGTGCAACTATATATTATAAGTCACATTAGGCTGTTTTGAAAAACTGGTGAAGAGTTGAAAGTAAACTTTCCTTTATTGGCAGTTGACTGCTAAATTTTTGCCAAGTAGACAATTTAAATTAAAAAATGTCAGAGCTGAAATGATCAAAGTATAAGCTTATAATACTGAAAGATTTAGAGAAAAGAGTATGTTCTGAGCTGGTGAGACAGGGAAGGAAGGAGAAGGAGGAAGTACTGGTATAATGGGTTCTTGGTTAACTGTAAGATATTTGCAAAAATTAAAGGGCTTATATCACAATTACCAGGTACAAGTTTATTTTCTTCTCTTAGAACTTTTCTGATTTTACTAAGTTGAGACAATATTAAAATTGTTTTTTTAATGAAATATCCAAAGTTCAATTTGTAATTACCTTCTTTAAAAATTTCCTAATGTTTTAGGTTGCAGAAATTTTACAAGTCCCTCCAATGAGAGTTTATGAGGTAGCAACTTTTTATACAATGTACAACCGAAAGCCAGTGGGGAAGTACCATATTCAGGTCTGCACCACCACACCTTGCATGCTCCGAGACTCTGACAGCATCCTGGAGGCCATTCAGAAAAAGCTTGGTATGGGGTATATTATATTTGTTACTGTTACTTATAAAGTGTAATTATGTCAAATTTAGAAAGAATTCTAAGTTTTCCCATTTCTGCCATCTTACTCAATCTATACTTGCCAGTAAAATTTTGTCTTATTTTACTCACCTTTATTTCTATTTTGTGTTTGTCTCTAATTCTCAGCCTTAAAGCAGAGGTTTTAACCTTTCTATTTTAATCATGAATTATATTTCTAAAGCTTCTAGGAGTTTAAACTTTTTCATTGTTTACAATATTATTTTATTTTATAGTATCCTGTATTACATAGAATAAGATATGAACATAGTAAGAATGCTTCGTAGGAAAAGAAATTTAAAAATTGATAGTACAGTAAAAATAAGTGGGCATTGTTCCACATAAAACTACGATTGCTACATTTACATTTGTCAGATGAAGTAAAAGAAAGTATCTTTTAATTTTGTTATTGGATACAAGTTACACATTGTAAAAAACAGTTTGACAGTAATAAAGTATATAGAGAGTTGAAATCAGCCCAAAATTCCAACCCCAAGGTATATATTCTGGTAACTGTTCACAGTGTGTTACAGATTTTACATCACTTTAATTATTTACTGCATAAATGTAATTGTCTGAGCTTACTTTTTTCATTTTATTTTTGGCTATCTTTTTATAGCATAGTATGTGTGCTCGTCTCTTTTTTTATTATAAGTTAATCTACAATTACTTTCATTTACACATACCTTTGTGTACTTTTCTGTTTTAAACTGAGCTTGTTTTAAGTATAATAGCTGGGTCAGACTTTACTAAATTTTACTAAATACATTACTACCCATTTCCCTTACCTTCTTAATAATCTTTGACATCAGTAGTTTTCTGAGTATTTTCCAATCTGGTAGCGAGGCTATGATATTTGTAGTATGTTTATTATTATGAGACAGTCTCACTTTGTAATTTGGGTGGGTCTTGAACTATGTGTAGCCCAGGCTGGCCTTAAACTTGCAGTGATCCTTCTGCCTCAGCCTTGGTATTTGTAGTTTAGTTATCGCAATCAAAAGAATACAGACAGATGCAATGCTATATGATAGACATTGGAGATGATTCCTAAATTTGAATTATTTTGAAAGGAACATATCCACTTAAATCCTGGAATGTTATAAACAGGCATTCTTCCTTCTTAAAGAAATTTAATGCTCTGAAATAATGTTTTTGTATATAAAGGGTGATCAAAAAAGATGGTCTTTTTAAAAATTCAGAATTACTACATTAAAACACATTGCCAAGAACAATGTTCTAAACAAGGAGGAGTATTTGAGGCAACATGTATTTTTTTTTTAAATTTTTTTTGGACATTAACCAACCATTTACATCAATTTCTGTCAAATAAAAACGTGAGACTTCACCTTATTCACTGGATTTGGCACTGTGCAACCCCTGGTTTCTTCCCTAAAGTCAAAATGACCAGGAAAGGTAAATGCTTTTAGTCAGTTCTAGACACTGAGGCAGCTATGACAGCACAACAAAAACACTCATGAAGAGACTTGCAGAACTACCTAAGAAAGTGACAAGAACAATAGTGTAAGTGTGTTCAAAGCAAAGGGAGTATTCTGAGGAGGGTTAATTGCATGTGTTTCTTACTGTAATACATTTTTTATAAAGTTAAACATTCACCATATAGTCTGATTATCCCCCTTACCTTTGTAATATATAGTGCCCAGCCCCTTCTGCCCTAAACCAGATTGCTGTTAAGCTGTAAACTGGTCCTTACAGTGATCTCTCTATATTTTTAGGAATAAAGGTTGGGGAGACTACATCTGACAAACTTTTCACTCTTATAGAGGTGGAATGTTTAGGTGCCTGTGTAAATGCACCAATGGTTCAAATAAATGACAACTACTATGTAAGTATCTCACTTCATGTAAACTAAAGTTCTCTGGTGTTGTATTTGAAATACTGATACCATGTCCTGCAGATATTGGTTTCATAATCATCCATTTAGATGAAACCATTAGCATACATACACCAGGTTTTAGCAAGTTCTTTAAACATTTTTGTATCTTTCTCCAGATGACCAATTTAAGATTTATGAAAAAATTAATCATTTACATATAAATAACCCTTGTATAGCAACCCAGACTTAATTTTGCACCATTTACTTCAGGTGATGTTATGTCATTATTGTCATTGTTGTATTTGTAGAAATAAGCTGTAGGTACAGGTTCTATTTCTTTCATCTCCAAAGATATCATGATCATTCATTTAATGGTACGTTTTTATATATGTTCTTAAACTTTCTATGTATGAACCCATACTAATGTTCATATTGCTTGTTCTAAGAATAGTACAGTGGTACCTTGGTCAACAAACAAATTTAATCCACGATTTTGGAGACAATGCCCATGTTTTTGTGTTTGTGTGGTAAAGATGGTCGTTGTTGTGTTTGTCACCCTATATAGTTTACGAACAAACAAAATTTTGCCAAATGCTTTGTTTGTAAACCAAATTGTTTGCAAACAAAAGTGTTCATGAACTGAGGCACCACTGTATATACCTTCCTAAGTATTGTTAGCTGCATCTCTCATTTTGGTGTTTTTTTATTTTCTTTGACAGCTTAAGTTTTTTAGATAGGTTCTTAATACACAAATGTGTAGGATTTTTTTCGTTACATTTTTACATTGGTTCCTATCCTACCTATATCTTTGTTTTCACTTGTGTTCATTTGTTAGCTTTTATCACTTAAGAATTTGTGTATGGAAATCCTTTAGAAGTTCCTATTGTGAAGATAGATTGTTTAACACATTCCTGCCAGCTTGAACCCCATCAGTGGTACATGCATGACTGTCCCATCAGGCAGCTCGAACCACTGGTGGTATAAATGGATTGAATCACCTTTATTGGTTTTTTTACGAATAAAGTCAATAAAAAGCCATCTGATAAGACAGTCATGCATGTACCATCTGTGGTTGAAGCTGCCCCTGCAGCTTGTGGCTCCTTTGTGAATGTGTTAAGGAGTTTGCTTTGCCTGTGTTGCTACTGGAAGTCCTACCACTGGCCCAGAAAGCATATCTCCTTATACTGCAGGCTTTCCTCTCCCTCCTCAGAGCAGGGTTTCAGATGAGTAGTGTCCTTTGAGGGACACTGTAATTTGAGGTTTACCCTCATATTGAGGGCCTAGCTTTGGGAGATCTAAAGCTAGATGGTCTTGGTAGACTCTTGGGCTGGGTTTGCTTTTTGACCTTTGTCACTGTATGCTTTTAAACCCTGAAGCCAAGTTTGATTGGTGTTCTACTTGTCCCCATTGGTTTTCATTAGGTTTGGCATCCAGATAATCATTTTTCGGTTTAAATGGGAATTAGTCAAGGCTTTGTATAAGTCTAAATACAGTAGCCTACAAGTAGATAGTGAGAGATAAAGAGATTCTTTCGTTTAGTAGTAGTTAACATCTTTAAGTTAAGGAATCTCCTTATAAATTAGTGTAACTACTGGTGCTAATTACTGTTTGTACTTCAAGAATGTAGTATTTAATGAGCTTGCTCCTTGACACTTTTCTACTTTTATTTTCTCATCTAATCCTCTAAACAGGTTCAAGTAGGTTTACAAATAAACACACCAGAAGAACCTGAGGAATGTGTCCAAGAGTACTAGCTAGTAAGTGGTGGGGCCAGGGACTCCAGTGCAGATGCTTCACATTAAATACACTGTAGATTCTTCTTCAGCTGTAGCTTATGTCATACTACATTTGAGTGTTAGGTCCTACATACTGGAGTTACTCAGTTTTTGCTATCTTGGCAACTATGTTAGGAATTGAGAGAAAGACCGTAAACTAACTGGTATAGAGCATTTACACAGATTTCACATACTCTACTTGATCTAAAGGCCAAGAAGTGATGCATATGATTCAGTAGTAGGAAGCAATTTCGGTGACTGCTATAAATTTTTTTAGGAGGATCTGACACCTAAGGATATTGAAGAAATTATCGATGAGCTGAAAGCTGGCAAAATTCCAAAACCTGGGCCAAGGTATGCTAACATTTACATATAGTACAGTTTTAATGGCTTAACCTAAATTAATCTTTTATGTAAACTTAATTTTTAAAGTTTTATACCTCAAGTTTATAGAAGTTGGCAAGAATTCTAGATAATACCTAAACCAAGTTGTTTTTCTAGAGAATCTTTTTCTTTAAAATCCCGCCAGGTAATCATCTATGTGCCTGAATATTTGTAAAGGAAAATTTATACATCTGTTTTGTTAAAAGTTCATACTGCTATAAGATTGACTCAAAGTCTGTCTCTATTTTCCATCTGAAGATTACTTTCCAACACAAGATGACTTAATGCCTCTTCTGTATAGGAGATAACTCTCTTGTCCCCCTCATATCTGTTGGTCAGATTCAGCGTTCACAGTTCTTTCATTGTGTTTTCTTACATGACCTAGTTTTGGGTTCTCCTGTGGAATTTCTAGTTGGTTTGTGACTTTGATGTGGGACTTAATCTAATCACGGTAAAGTCATATGCCAAATGACGCTATTTTGGTTGACAACAGACCACAGACACAGTAGTCAACAAAACATTCTATTACTTAGTAGTGTTTTTCTAAGCTTAGACAGTGAGACATACAAATGCTTCACATTGTGTTACAGCTGTCTGTAGTGTTCCGTATAGTAATATACTCTAGGATTGTAGTGGAAGAGCAGTCAGCTACACCACACAGCCAAGGTGGTTTGTGTGTGTGCACACTGATGTTCACACTGTGACAGTAGCTAATGACTCATTTCTTGGAACATACCTTCGTTAAGCAGTGAGGTATGTACTGAGCAAGACAGAATGCTATGGAACGGCCTCCTCTGTTCCAGGTACGTGTCATACTGCAGCCTCATTCCATCAGCTGTCCTTCAGACACATTACACAGCCAAGTACACTTACAATGAGTTAGAATGCCTAGGTCTTTCTCAGCTTACCCATCTTTTTCCAAGTTACTGCCATCCTACAGTTGTACTGTACCAGTCAGTTTTTCCTGCTGAGGACTCTATTTCATAGCCAAACATTCAAAGTTCTTTTAATACTAACAACAGTTTGTATGGCTTTTACATAGTTGTGACTCTCCTATAGTATTTTTTTCTGTTTATTTTTAATAAACTTTTCCTTCTCTCAACTCATTTGTAGGTTTTAGTGCCATATAGTATTCTGATGTTTAAAGTAAGATGTGTTCTTTTTGTTTCAAAATGTATTTCTTTTGGCAGGGGGGTAGGGGGGGTGTCTCACTATGCAGACAAGGTCTCACTATGCAGTTTAGGTTGGCCATGAGCTCACTTTGTAGCCCAGGCTGGTCTTTATAGTGATCCTCCTGCCTCACCTCTGAGTGTTGGGATTACTGGCCTGTGCCACCACACCCAGCTCCTAACTTTTATTATAAATAACAATTCCCTGAAGTTGAACTACAAAGTCAGAGGGTATAGAGCTATTCAACAATTTGCTCTCTAGAAATACACTGGCAGACTAATAATCCTACTTAATGAGTACAGCTAAGTTTGGAAACACCATCTGGCCCTTACTGATTATTAAAACTTCTAAGAGACACATAACCCTGAATCTGTATACATAATTTGCCTGAAGAGATTGGGTATTTCTTTCTAGTTCCTAATTTTCTCAAGCTATACTTGCAGTGTTTTGTTTTGTTGGTTGGTTTTTGGTTTTGTGGTATTGCAAACTGAACTTGGCCTTTGCACTAGGCTCCATTCCCCCTTTACTTTTTGTCTTGAGACAGGATTTCCCCAAATTAATTAATTTTCCCAGCGGAGGCTTGAACTTTTGATCCTCCTGCCTTAGCCTCCCAAAGTGCTAGGATTGTAGATGTGTGTGCTACCACACATAGTTTACATTTGCTTTGCCAGAAGATAAAACATT
The DNA here is from genome assembly GCA_004027455.1 of Hydrochoerus hydrochaeris. Taxonomy (NCBI): domain Eukaryota; kingdom Metazoa; phylum Chordata; class Mammalia; order Rodentia; family Hydrochaeridae; genus Hydrochoerus; species Hydrochoerus hydrochaeris. The sequence continues at coordinate 18,888 of PVLA01010156.1, read as the reverse complement.
TCACTGTCTTCCTTCTCTTTTGGAAACAAGCAAAACAACTTTGTCATTTAATATTATACTATCTTTCTGAGCCAGTGGTCCTGTCCCTTACTTATTCTTGTTCTTTATGTTGACTCCTGCCATCTCCCTGAAAGTCAGTATTTCATAGTATTTTCCATAGGCCTCAGACCCTTTAAGGTTCAGATTTACCTTTGTTTTCAAACTTTGGGTACTTTAAAAATATATATATGTGCAGATTTCCTTGTGAAATCTAGTGGGGTTCTTTAGATGGTTAGCTTTTTTCTGATTAGGAGGTTATAATTCTGTGATCATAATTCTGCGTAGAATTTCCTGCTTCCCTTCTTGAGAACCCTGATCTGTGGTTTACAGACATTGATCTCCTAATGTATTATTCTCCTGCCACAAACTGGAATGCTTTGTCCACTTTATCAAATTACGAACTCAGTATTCATTTATTTTACCAATGTGTCTGTTATGAACAAAGTTTTTTTGTGTGTGTAGTGGCACTTGTGTAGACAACAAATAGCTAAGTGATAAATGCTGTCAAGAAAAATAAGACAGCAATAGGGGACGGAGAATGGGAGTAAATTCCGTCTGGTGAAACCTTTCTGAGGTGGAAGCACTGAAGTCAAGGTCTGAATGAAGAGCTAGAGGGAACCATTTAAACAGCTGGAGGAAGGGGGGCAGTATTAAGGGCCTGAAGGGTCTAAGGCTGCAGAGAGCTGAGCGAGGAGTGTGGAAGGTAGGCAGGGAGCTTGGCACCCAGCTCCAGCAGCCTGTGTTGGAGCCTATGTACAATAACAAGCTGGGATGTTTCCAGTGTGGATCTTGTGAAAAACACTGTCTTACACGCTCTGTGGAAAACAGTTTAGAATTTAGTGGGTGTTACTGAACTGAGAAAATGATGAGGGATTTCTATCATTTTGATTTGAGCCTTTCCATGATTCCTTTAAAATGGAGAAGATGTGGGGTATGACAAGTTTGAGGAGGAAACGCCAGATTGTTGTTTAGGACGTGGGAGGTATGCCTGTCAGACATCCACAGTAGAATCCTCTCAGGTCATATGATCCTGTAATGTGGGGGAATAAATGAAGGCTGGAAATACTAATTTGGGGATTTGTTGGTTATTGTGAGTGGCTACTTAAAGTCTTTAGGAAAGAATGCCATGAGTGGTATCAGATTTCCTTTTTTTAAAATGAGATAATATAACATTAGTAAGCAGGAGGTACCACCACAATTAAGCTTTGCTCTTTTTTTGAGACAGTCTTGCTATGTGATTCAGGCTGGCCTGCACTCACTGTGTAGCTCAGGCTGGCTTCAAACTTGAGATGACCCTCTGGTCTTGGAGTTCCAAGTGCTGGGATTACAGGCATGCACCACCATTTCCAGCTCAGTTAAGCATTTTTAACATGATATTGCTTATCAAAAATTATATTCTTTCATTGGGATTTTGTCCATAGTGTTCTCATGTAAGCCAGAACCTTTGGAATTACTGGTGTCTGAGTCTGTTTTTTTTTTTCCTTACCACTTCTTATTTTACAAAAGCAGACACAGATCTACTTACCTTTCAGTAATTGTACAGCATGTATAACAGTGGTGTCCAAAACTTGAACACAGTGTAATACAGGAATGTCTAACCAGCAGCATGTGAATACAAGAACTTTCCACTTCTCCTTCCCCTAATTAATATCTTGGATGCATAGGATAATGAACAAGACTGGGCTGGTAAACAGTTATCATAATGTGGTAATGTAGTTATTTTTTTAAATGTAGCTTTCTTTTACATTAACCAAAGCTAATTGTTTCAATATTTTTATAATAAAACTCTTGGTTCTAATATCTGAAAGAGGTGCTAATTGTCTTAGCGTAATGAAGAGCTCAAGAAAAAATATTTAATAGTAACTGATTTCTGAGTACTACCATCAGGTCTACCCTAGTCAACACTAGTGACTGTGATTCAAAATTGCTTTATTATTTTTGGCAAATGATAAGAAAATATTAAATGGTGGTAAGATAATACTAATTTTGACTTTATGTGCCAAGATTGCTGTTACTTTCAACTTAAGGCACAAAAAGTAACTTCTAAATCTGTTTTCAAAATAATTCACATCTAATTTATAGTCTTCATGTTTTGTTTTATAAAGATATCTTAAAATATGTAAGATTCTGTCATGTGCACAAGGTACTATCCCAAGATATAAAAAAATAGAAACTAGGCAACAATTTTAGTGCAATTGTTGTAGACCCTGTATTTTTAACACAGAAGGTAGTGACAGTGAAGGGAAAAGCACTAAACTTATATAAAGTAGTCTGAATATAGTACTTTTTTTTGTAAGCCACAAAAATTCATAGAAAGGCTGTGATTTTCAAATGTAAATAAGTTAAAATTGTACATACATGTAAAGTATTGAAATGGCTAATAAACCCTATTTTTTGAATTTTAATGAAGATGAGCAGAAGTAATTTACAGGCACCATTTTAAGTACTGCAGTATCAGGAAATGATTTTTTTGTTTAGTAAGTGATTAGATGACTAAACAAAAGATTTTATAGCCTTCATAGTATTTGATGTGCATTGTATGAATGGCAGAGAAAGGAGAGAAACTTGGCAGACATATACTGGCACACTGGAACTTCTATTTCCTCTAAAGTATGTTGCAAGATTGTTGTTTCATAGAGCAAACTTTAGAAAACTTCGAGCTAGATTACCTAAAAAATAACTTCCATTTATAAAATTGTAAAATCCTTTTAAGCACCCTAGAAACTTCAGTTTGTATAATCTTCCTTTGTATTGGCAAAGACAATATGAGTATTAAGGAGCTCATTCATTTAAGACCCATCTCCAAGGTGGTAAGAGGCTTTGGTATCAAACGGTCAGCTTTCAATAGACTTCTAAAGTGAAACCTTTAAGTCACATTCCATTCCAACATTTGAGCAAGAGAAACGTAGTGTAAGAAATTTGAGAGGGGTAGCTGAGCTTAAGGTACTACAGAACTAACTAAGAGCAGCAGGTATACCTATTATTTGTTGATACTTAAAAATTACAATGCCTGATGTTTGTTTTTATTTAAGATAAATGTTATTTTGCCACTTAGCTTTACTACATTAATTTAAGCTCTGACACAAAGTACACAGTGACTGCCTTTTGATCTGATTTTTATAGCAAACAAAATAATTGACAATACAAATGTTACTAATTTCTGGCTTAGGCCTTAGTACAGTACATTACTTAGTTCCTTATATTATGTACTGAGATAGCCTGAAAAAATCTTTTGAATGATTACGTGGTGCCATTTTTATCCCTGCAACAAAGAATTTCATTGGAGAGTTCTAAAGAACACTTTGAGGAGACTGATGCCAAGACTATGAAAGGCAACGCTAAAAGGGACTGAAAAGATACAAATTTAAGTTTTTAACTAAAATGTAGGCAGGTGAAGTGAGAGGTGTTCCTGAGCTTAGCCCAGGAGCAGGTCAGACAGCAGCTGGAAGGGACTCCGCAGGGCAGTGTGTGGGGTGAAGAGAACAGGTTCTTCCTGCCTCTCCACAGCCTTGTAACAGGTTCCCCATCTGGACCTGTTTTGCTTTTCTTCTGTTTATGGCCTTAGATGCCAACCTGGTCTGGAGTCTTGTTTTTTTTGGCAGTACTGTGATTTTGAATTGAACCCAGGTCTTTGCACTGAGTTATATTCCTAGCTTTTTTTTTTTTTTGGTACCAGGGATTGAACTCATGACCTCACACTTGGCCAGGCAGGCGCCTAGGCCACTGAGCTAAATCCCCAGACCCTGTTTTTTATTTTGCTGAGACAGTTGCTAAATTGTCCTGGCTGGGTTCAAACTTGTTATCTTCCTGCCTCAGCCTCCCAGAGAGATGGGATTGCAGGGTTGCAACAACATGCCCAGCTTGGCCCTGGAACTTTTAAAAAAAAAATGTAGCCTTTACAAAGCAAATACAAATAAGAATCAGAGTTCACTGCTTGCAAGGGACAGTCTAATTGCTCAGATTACTTAAGGGATCCAGCTTCAACTGCAGTGCAGAAGCATGTGTTTTCTTTGTAGTCATCGAGACAGCCAATCCAAATAAAATTCAGATACAAAAAAATAAATACAGCTCTAGTTTATTAAACTACAGTTGTGTATCTTCTGGGTCATATACATCCATGTTAGCACTAGGGGCAGAAGGAACAATTACTTAGCTGTTCTAACAATTATAAATCTTACAGTAAAAATTTAACAAATGTTAGTCATAAAATAGTAAATATAATACTAATTTGCTTTTCTTTTCAGGAGTGGACGTTTCTGTTGTGAGCCAGCTGGAGGTCTCACTTCATTGACTGCACCACCTAAAGGACCTGGGTTTGGTGTGCAAGCAGGCCTTTAATTTATATTCTGCTGTAAATATGTCACTGGAGAAATAAAATGTGAACCTATCAACATAAACTTTTTAAATTATTGGGTTGTCCTGCTCTGTGTACATTTTGGCAGGCTGTCAGTATGTCTGTGTTGTCTGTTGTCAGTGGCTGACTATGAAGCTGTTATTATAGGATCAAGTTAGCAGTTACTCCAGTGTCACCCATTTTCAACTGCCAGGCCACTTTTATCAGTATTAGGATGCTGTTAAGTACAAACTCTGTTGAATTTCAAATACATTTTGTTTTCCCATCTTAACCACAGAGAAGTTGTAAGCTAATGTTTCTATAAGCTTTAATGTGTTTTCTTTAAATGTGTTAATATTTACAGGACACAGTAGTTGCTGTTTCCATCTGCTAAAACTTAAAGCCCAGTGTAGGTATAATAATAGGTTTTTTCTGGAAGCAGTTATTTTTACAAAGGGACAAAATCTTGTGACATTATAGTTTCATTGGCTATTTTAACACTGCACATATACAAATAATTGGAGCAAGAAATCAGCATAATCATCAGGTAAAGACTGGTAAACATGTAAATTCTTCACTTATAGGACTTTGAAGAAAGGATAAGTGTGTTTATTACATCCAGTCCAAGAAACTAACTACAATATCTTCCTTTTGTAAACAGAAGTACAGCCAGCTTTAACAACTGGACAAATAAAAACTAATCACAGGATTTATCAAAGTCCATGTGCGCTTCAGACTAAAACTGTTCATTAGTTATTACAGTGCCTAAAAACTGCAGGGGATTATTTGCACTGCAGGGGATCAAATCCAGGGCCTCCAGCATGGCAGGCAAGCATCCTAACTCGGAACTACACTTCCAGCCCAAAACTTAGTATGTCTTTAAAACTTAGTTGTTTTTAATCCCAGCACTCAAGAGACTAAGGCAGGAGGATCCTTACAAGTTCGAGACCAGCCTGGGCTACAAAGTGAGCTCAAGGCTCAAGGCTAGCTGAACTGCATAGTGAGACCCTGTCTCAAAATGACAAAACAAAAAAACTTTTTTTGAATATAGAGGGAAGTAATTTTCTACAATCTTCAGAGTTAAAGTATGTTGTTTACACCCTACAGCCCTCTTCATCTTATGAATATTGCTTTAAATGTTATGTCACACAATTAGGTTAAATGTAACAGTATTCCACCTCGAGCCCAAAAGGCTCTCTTGTTATTCATATTGAACTCAGTAATTCATAGGTAGAAGTCTAGAAAATGGAAAACCAACCCTGGTCTTTACGTAGGTTTACACCTTGTATGGTAATTCGTTGGGACTAAGCTTTCCTGTGGAGACACAGTCCAGTGGGAACCCGCATCTCCGTAACATAGAGGACCGTATAAACTTGTAACTGCACCCTCACTAAAACACAACTGGATGCTGAGTTTAGCCAGTTGCCTGTGAGAGAATAGTTTCCGGCAGAGTACATAGCTCGAGCGGCTGGGCGTGCAAACTTGCAAGTTAACCTCTACGTAAACAAAACATCCCCAGGAAGTTGCAGAACCCGCTACAGCTAGGCTGAGACTGCCTTTCTTCACGCATCCCTCCATGCCCAGTACCTAAGCAGTTCCATCAGGAACCCTCTATGCCGCACGTGGAAAACACTGAAACGTCTAAGGGTGACTGAGCGGGCCGGGTGTGTGACGCGGACCCGGCTGCAGGTGCACAGACCGTTGGGGAACGGAGGTCCACTTAGCAGCACCCGGCTCCCGCGCAGGTGTGGGTGCAGGTGCAGCCCGAGGCGCGCAGGCGCAGTGCGGCCGCCCTGACCCTGGGAGCCGCCCGCGCAGCACCACGGAGACCCCCGCCTCGCCCGAGCCGTGCTCGTGGCGGCATCCCACGCGGAACCAAGCACAACCCTCGCTCACCCGCCCTTGTAAAAAGCAGCGTGTAAATACCCTTCGTGGAACCGCCGCCATTTCCAGAAGCTTCCAGCTGCGGCCGCTACCATGGCTGCCGCGGAGAACTATGCGATGGGACACCCGCTCGGACGCTGCATCCTCCCGACGCTCTCCCGGGCCGCGGCTCCGTTTGGGGCCGCCCTGAGGGGTTCCGGCCTGGCTCCGCCCCGCCCGCAGCAGCCGCCCCCGCCCGCGCCCGCGAGGGGCGGGGTTTCACACCGCCCGACCGTGCCGCCGGGTCACGTGCGCGCGCGTCACGTGCTGCGCTGCAGCCAATGAGCGGGCGGCGCCGTGCGGGGAGCGAGGCGGCTGTGGTGAGGGACGGACTGCGACCGGAGATGTTTTCGAGCCCAGCCCCGGCAGCGGTGGCGGCGGCGGCGGCAGCGGTGACGACGACAGCGACGGCTACGCGGAGGCAGCCGTTCCGGGGCTGAAGCGCCCGCGCCAGCCGCGCTGCGGGTTCGAGCGCCAGGGGGGCGTGGCGACCGCGCCGAGGAGGAGGGCGCGGTCGAGCCTGGCGCCGGAGCAGTGCCCTCAGTTCAGCCGCCGCGTCCTCTCCCGAGCAGGTAAGGACTCCGCCTGCTGCCCTTCCCCCGGGGCCCGGCCGCGGTCCCGCCGCTGACAGGCCGTTGGTGGCCGCGGCGCAGGTGGGCACCGCCGCGGGGCGGGGCGGGTCCCGGCTCCGGAACATGGCGCGGCGGCGGGCGTGTGCGTGCAGGGTGGCGGCCGGACCGGCGGCTGGCTGGCGGGGAGAGACGGGGGGAGCAGGAGCGGGCGCGCGCTCCCGTCGCCTCCTTGCGCGGAGTGGGGCCGGCCTCGGGCGGGGCCGGAGGGACGCGCCGGGTCGCCGGGCTGTCACCGGCGCCCGCCCCTCCCCCGGCGCCGCCACAGGAGGGTCGCGAGACCCCGGAGCGCGTCGGGGGGCTGCGGCCGCGGTCGGAGGAGCAGTGTGTTTAATGCATCCCCGAGGATCCCCAAGCGGAGAACAGGCAGAAATACAAAGAGGTTCCGGAAGCCCAGCTGACAGCTGCTTTAGCAATCACAGGCTACGGCTGTGCGGCATGGGAAGTTCGCGGTGTTGCGCGAGTTGACACCGTAGGAAACCGGTATTACGCTGGGGTCGCCGGCACTGTCATCTCCACGGGACACCCGCGGCTCCACCGCGAACCAGGGTGAAATGTGTTGCAGGTCCAGGGATCGGGAACGCTCTGGGATTATCTCTATAATCTTGAAGTTGAAATGCCCCCGCATTCGCAGACCTTTTTATTTTGAAACGGTCTATACAAATTAGAAAGGGGAGCTAGTTACATAGCTGTTTTTGACTAAGTTAATTGTGTATTTAAAACATATGCCCAAGTAGGCCGTTAAAAATTTTGCGTACTGATCTGTTTCAATTTCTTCAATTCTTATACAAAGGCTTTCCTGAAGATTAGCTCAGAACTGGCAGGACATACATTTTATTGGTGCCAAGTGGCTTAAAAGCAAAATGAGATAGTGTTGACTGTGAAAGATGAAGACGTTGTGTTAACTAATCTTGTTGAGAAAAGTCTTAAATTTGAGTGGAAAGGAAATATATATGAGGATTTGAAATATTTCCCCCAGAGATTAGAGACAAGGGGAGAAAGGTTTTATTACTTAAGAATCTTTTATAATTCATGGAAGCGCTAACAATTTCCAGAGTTCTACAGAGACAGCTTGAAGCAGGCCAGACTTAACTATTCAGTAATGTGTTCTATTTTAGAGATAGGCAAGGTGTTAAAATGAAGGAAAACCGGAGTGGTAAGTGTATTCAGGGAAGGAAAGTTAGTTCAAAGTAGGATGCCTTTAGTATTGTTTGTGTAGTAATCTTTAAGGATTTGTAGTGAGAGCTGGAAAAGTGGAAATCGCTGGGTGTGTATTCCGTGAAGAATATTCGAAGAGGAGTAAAGGGAACAAAACTGTTCAGACAGGAAATAACTCCGTAGTTGAAAGTACGTTTTACTGTCTCTGACACTGTTTCTTTAATCTCCAAGAAAAAAAGGCTTAAGTGTTATTTAGAGATAAGTGTCACCCAGTGCAGTGAATTTAAAAGGGAGATTTTTTTTTTTACATCAAGATTACAGGGTTACTTTTTTCCTACAGAAATTGTTGTAAAATGTCAGTTTTCTGAGGTAAATTAGAGAACTAGTAATCAGTTACAATATTTAGAAAACGCAGATTTTATTTTCTGAAAAGCGTGAAGAACAATGTCAACATACTCAGTTTTTGGTATTAGCAATTAAAAATTTTTTAAACCATTCTGAGGTTGTAAGAGCATTATTTCAATCTAAAAAGAAATGGTCAGTGAGATTAGTCATTTCCATCATAGTCCATAAGCGGTTTAGATTCCTATATAAATTTAATGATATTGAAGTAATATCTGCTATCAGATAGACCTGAAGACTTTCTCTATAATTGCTTAAGAGCTCTTGACACTACTTTTCTGCGTTGGAATTTGTTGCTGACATATTGTAAAATGCTATACCCTGTCTTGGATATTGGTCCTTACAACTAGTCGGGGCCTGAAAATTTCTAATTCCATGTTTCTCTCATTACAAATGAGGAAATGAAGGCCCAGGGAGGCAAAATGATTTCCAACTAGTGTGTAGCTAGTTAAAACAGTCCAGTTTGGCCTAGAAGTTTCTTTCTGTGAGATGCTAAGTGGCCTCATTTCTTTGAAAGTATCTTTTTTGCTTTGATTTGTTTTCTTGGTGGGGTATTTCTGTGTGTGTAGGCTGGCCTTGAATTCACTGGGTAGCCGAGCCTGCCTCAGCCTCCTGAGTGGTTATGGACATGCAGCACCATGCCTGAGTGGAAGTAGCTTTTTTTATAAAGTAGTGGGAAGAACATTGAAATGCATGTGAGGAGGCTTGGCTTTAATTCTTGATTTGTCACTCTTTAACAGTACTTTTTGACAAATCGCATTAACATTTAGAACCTGGCTTTCTTAATCTGCAAAAAATAATTTTCTCATACAATTTATAGGATTGTTGGGATAAATGAGTTTCTGCTGTAGTTTAGTATACTCTATATGGAAAGCATAATATGTACTGTTACTGTAAACTTTTTTACAAATAAAAAGTAGTGATATAATTTTTAAAGGAAATACTTTTTTTTTTTTTTTTTTTTTTTTTTGAGACAGCATCTAGCTATGTAGTTTAGGCTAGGCTTGAACTCATCATCATGTAGCTCTGGCTGGCCTTAAGGCAATCCTCCTGCCTCAGCCTTCTGAGTTCTGGGATTACAGGCGTGCACCACCATGCCTGGCAAGATACAGTTTTTAAAAGCATAACAAGGTGTTCAGATCCCTAGGCTTTTTCCTTATCCTAGCTTTGTTTTCTAGCACTTACTATTTCACAAATTCTAACTCCTCGTTGATACATTTTTTGATCCTCACTTAGTTCTAATCTTAGAAAAGCTGCTTAAGAATATTTTAAATATTGCAGTTGTTAAAACCTGCTTTCCCCTGGAGAATATAAATTTTCTTCATATAGCATTTAAAAACGTTTTTGTATATCCTTATAAATGCATAATCTGTTTAACAGACAGTGGCTTTTTAAAAGTAATAGTGAAAGTATCTTAGCAGTGTTCATTCGCCTCTTGCTAGTTTCCAGATATGGCAATAGCAGGAGATAATTTCTTTTATAAACTTAACGTCCTCTGGTAGATCTGAAGCATAGAAGTTATTTGAAAAACTTGAAATAACTTTCAAAAGGGGTTATTTGGTGCTGAATTCAGTTTTTTCTAGTGTTTTTTATTGATACTGCTGGAAGTCAGTATATCATATTATAGTATTACATAGGTTATCAGAGTTTAACCTTGGGAGTAAAAGTGTTGATAAGCACAGATAAATTGCTGAGCACTTGATAGTCTCAGTCTGTGTGCAGAGTTTTTAAGTGTGGTGTTCAGGTAAATTTGCTATCCCCTGTAAAATAAATACTATTGTTGTTGTAACTATGGCAGAGGAAACTGGAGTTGTAAATAATTATGTGATATTAGATATTCATCAGCTAAATAGTAACAGATTCTGTTGTCCCCTTTCCTAAACCATTTCTCTGTGTTCTGCCTCTAATTAAGAGTGCTGAGATGGTTCTGAAGAATCTTAAGGCAGCATTTCTTTAATTTCAGACCCATGAAAAGTGCTTGGGGCCACCTATTATACTTTGTACTGGCCAGTCAGAAAAGAGAAAATTAGTATCTGAGGAGCATTACAAGAAAAAGCCAGTCAGCCTTTTTATGAGATGCTGATAGAATGGTTGCTCTGCTACTGTTTTCGTCTTAGTTGTCAGAAGTGATTTTTTCTCACCATCTACAAAAGACCTAGCTGTTAATGTTACATCTGGCTGTGTTGACAAACTACACATTTATGTTCGTGTCATTCTAAAGAGACATAATTACAGTGATGGAAGGAAAAAAGGTAGCTAATGAAACTCACTTAGCATTTAAAAAAATAAATATAGCAATAGAAAATTAGAGTCTGTCCAAGCTAGAAAACTTCACCCAAAGATAGGTTTCGTTCCCACTGAGACCCTCCAGAATTTACCTCCCAAATTTAAATTTTAACTTCAGGCCTTAAAATATCATATTCAAGCCTTGCATGGTGGTGCATAGCTGAAATCCCAGCACTCTGTTGCAGGGTGATTTCAAGTTTGAAGCCAGCCGGAACCAAGTGAGATCCTGTCTCAAAAGATAAAGGTTTGGGGATGTATCTCAGTGCTTAGGCTCTGGGTTCAATCCCCAGTACCAGCTGCAAAAAAAAAATCGGAACACAAAAAATGTACAAAATTGAGATGAAAAAATGAGGGAAATTAAGCTACAAATTATAGGTGGAAGCAATTCGTTTTTCTTTGGCTTTTGAAAATTCTGAAAGTCTTTTAAACAACATTTTGGCAATCTCACAACACCTGTTTATTGTATTAAAGTTGACTTAAATTATATACTGTAGGTTACCTTTTTGGTCATCAGTTTTTATTTAGGCCACAGTTGGGGGCAGTATTACAAATATGAGCAATAAGTTCATTTTTCTAACTACCTTATTTTCTGAAAGAGTTGGATATGCATACCATTGCTTAATTTCAGATTGTTCTTCTGTGTAGTTTTATCAACCTCCTGACTTGCAGTAGAGAGCAGAAACCATGTATATAGGCTCTCTCTTCTATTGAGAAATAGCTATATTGACTCAAGATAAAAGAAAAATAGTATCTCAAAAATTATACTGCTTTGTAGGTCACAAAGTACTTTTATATCTGATGTCTTTTGAATGTCATAACTGTAAGATGGGCAAAACAAAGTTTGTTGGTTAATCTGATAATAGTAAGCCATGGATTGAATCTAGATTATCTGGAGTAATAGACTTTTTGAACTTCATTCACGAAAGAGAAGCATTAGCAAACCTAGAAGAGGAGAGAAATGTATTTTTTCTTTCTCACCAAACTTACATTGTATAGAACTTTTCTGTTATTATCTCTTCTCAAGTAAGAAGTTAATGTTAAAAACATTCTTTATACAACTCTGCCGAGTGTAATGGTTAATGATATTAGACTAGATAAGAACTATTAGTCAACTAGATAAGAAAATTAAAGTTTTACATACTGTTTCCTACCAAAATTTGCAAAAGAATATTATAATTAGCATGAAGCATTGGCTTGGATCCAGTTTTTTTTGTTTGTTTGTTTTGTTTTTTGTTACCAGCAATCAAACTCAGGACCTTGTCCTTGCCAGGCAGGCACTTAGGCTGCTGAGCTATATCCCTGGCCCAGATCCAATGCTTTATACTAAAGTGTCATAGCCTAAGTTAAAGTAAGATCCCCTATTTTTTTTTTTTTTTTAACCAGAGTTTAATTCTCACTCTTTGGAAGGGAAAGAACTTTATGGAGCTTCTACACACTACTAGGTACTGTTAGTTACTGTCACATAGGTGGTTTTGATACATGAGAGTAGGTGTCTTACACATCTAGTTAACAAACACTTCAAGAAGTGGTCAATTGTATCTTCAACTCTAGATTTTATTACTCAAGAACTAACTTGAAATTTAGGAGTATTATACAAGTGCCAGTCTGTTATATTTAAAGTTGAGGTGGTCATCCTGTAGAGGTTATTCAGCCTCTCAAAGTTATCCTTGTCTTCCAAGATTTATAAAAACATCTCGAGTGTGGACAAGAGATAGCAAGAAAAATGGGTCACTCGATTCAGACAATTAAAATCAATTAGAATAAATGTTAACTGGATTTAAAAGGAACCAGGAAGAGTATTCTGTTTAGGCTGTAGTTGAACAGGACAAAAAGTACCTCCTTACCGAATTTGTTTGTCCTCCTGTTATTGAATGTACAAGAGTGGTTGGCAGCCAAGTGGCTTACTCACCCTTCCCTTTGTCCTTGTTCCCCCTTCAAGACTCCTCCTCCCCCCCCCACCCGTGTTAGCTTGCTCTGGCTGTGTTCTCTTACTTTACAAACACCTAGTGCAAATAAATCTATACTCATGTAGGTACTTGCAGACTTGTATTTGTGTTATTAAATGTTAATCGTTACCACTCTCATTTTACATTTAAAGGTTTCTTTGATTGTAAAAGATACTTAAAGGAAGTTGGGTCATTAGCTAATATGCTAGGAAAGAGTCATTTGCATTTTCTTTTCTGTAAGTTGACACTTCATACCCTTTGGACATTTTTCTGTCTGTATTCCTTACTCAAAACTTGGAATAGCAATCAAGAATTTAATACTCTAATATTCTATTAAGGTTCTTACATAATAAAACTACTATGTGCTGTTGTTACAATAAAAGATGTAATAAAAAGGTTAATTCTTCAACTTCCTTATGCATGCTCTAATATTAGACACTATTACTCATTTCTTGCCATATTTAATCTGTCATTTATCTTTTGCATCATTATTGTTATAGTGGCACCGTACCCCTTCCCAATCACCACCACAAACTTCTTTCCAGTCTCCCACCTTACTGGCGTGGTGACTCTTTAAGCTCTTGTTATTTTACTCACATTTCTAGTCCAAGGATTTCTCTTACCTTTAGTTTCTGTATATCCTTATTTGTTAGCAGAAAACAGAATTCTTTGACGACAGGAAAGAATGGTTGGATCTCAGTCTTAAATAAGATTCACTATGAAGTGCTAGCTGACAGAGGCATAATTAGAAATACTTAATAATCTAGAAAATATATGAAGTTCAAGTAGGCAGTAAAGAGACTGTTTGGAAGCTTCTTAAATTTTAAGGTTTTTGGCCCCAGGGGTAAGCATGAATCTGAAAAAGAATTCTCCGCTTTGTACATCTTAACACCTAGCAAGAGGTGATAAATTACTTAAAACAATGCATTGTTAGGAAAAGACTCTGTGACTACTTTAAAGTTGTAGACTGTTTTTGGTGAATATGTGTTCAGAGCACAGGACTTGCAGGCTCTGAAATAGAAGTTTCCAAAAAGGCTGAAAATCACCGATTTGAAAGTTTGGGTTCCGTTTTTGCTGAGGAACTCTTGACTCTTATATGGTCTTAGATTTCTTTTTTAGACTTTTTATAATATATTGTAATGGATCAAGTTATTTAGAATTTGTACTGTCAGTGAGATTTTTCCCTTTTTTTTTCTAGTTCAAAAATACTTGTGTGGTTAATCAGGAACTGTTGTATTCTAAAAACAAAACCAAATATGCACTCATTTTTCCCACTGGGGTTGGAGTTTTCACAGTAGCAGCCTTTCCTATTATTTAGCTATGGCTGTTATAATACAGTATAGTGAGTCTAGTCTGTTTCAGTCCCTCATTACCTTATTGCTCCTTGTTATCAGCATTTTTGGTAGAAAAACAACTTCTAATTCTTAATCGCTCTGGCCAGAGTGGTACCATGACATGTACTGTTTACCTAAATCAATTTAGAGTGTGATTTCCTTGGAGTACCCTGGGATAGATAGATAGTTGACCTGGATTCTTGCACATACCAGTAGTGGTGGGCCTATGGCATGCATGATGCAGCAGAATGTTGATATTGAAGCTCTAAAGGCTCACTGTCATTGGATGGGAGGTAAATTTATATTTGAGCATGAATGTGAGGTGGCAGGAGAGGATTAAGTAAGGCTCAAACAATTCAGCCCTTGTAGAAGTTACAGAAGTGACAATTTTAGGCTGCAATTAAAACCTGCCTGAGTTGGATCAGGATGGGAGTGGTGTGGTATGTGAATTAAAAGTTGTTTCTGTTACCATTGCTCTTTAGTAGAGTACTGATTGTAGCTCTCCATAACTGCAATAGAGAAGTTGGTACAGAGAAATGTGTTTTTGGGATCACAGGCTTATATTGCAGAAGTAGTGATTATTGTAAACCTTTCTACTTTTTTTACTTTTTATTTTTGTCATTTTGAGAGAGGGTCTCACTATGCAGTTCAGGCTGGCCTTGAGCTAACTTTGTAGCCCAGGTCTGTCTCGAACTTGCAATGATCCTCCTGCCTCAGCCTCCTGAGTGTCATCATGTCTGACGACCTTTTTAAATGACCTTTTACCCAAGTCTGTTTTATTTTACATATTACATTTAAAACTATACCTGTCATCCAGGTAATTAAATTTTCTTTTTGTTCATTTAAAGCTAAGGTATGCATGTATCTTTTTGGTACCGGGGATTGAACTCATGACCTTGCACTTGCAAGGCAGACGCTTAGGCCACTGAGCTAAATTCCCGGCCCTGCATGTATCATTTTAAAGGAAGCAGTAAAAGTAAGATGGATATGATTTGTGATTAATCTGTAGAGGTACTTGGAATGTTATCAGGCTTATTCAAACTTGTTGTGTTGGAAAGATGGACTTTAATAGCTTATCTTTTTAGGGGGTGGGGATGGAAGCAAAATTCAAATACCAAGGAATATTTTTAATTTGAAAGATCTTCCCTCCCTTATTACCTCAGTCCTTATGTGAATTCGAGTCCCTCCCTCTGTTTACATAGGCTTTCCCCAGCATTGGGTTTCCTCTCAGGTCCTGTGTAAATCTTTTCCTTTATTGAAAGTTCAAGTGTGATGTGTTCTGTGAAGCCTGACCTTGTCCATCTTAACTGTGGTGTGCCTTGTGTATAACAGTTAACAGCACCTGAAGAGAGCTGGGAAAAAAATGTGCATATGAGGTAGAAATATACCTTGAAATTTAGTGACAGGAAAGTTAGACTTCAGTATTGTATTAAATGCATAACAGATTTGACAAAGTAGATGTGAGAATAATCAAGTAAAATAATCATTACTGCTAGTCTGGTAGCAGTAGTGTGGAGCAAGGATTCTAAAAGGAAGTGAATTGCTAACTCACTAATCCCGTGTCCCTACTTACGTCAGGTTTTACTTGACCTATGATTACTATTTTGCAAGAAGAGAAAGATGATGGTGGAATTCTTAATTGTGAGTATTTCTAGATTTTCAGGATTTGGGAGATTGTACCTGGCCTCCTTGTGAATCTGTAAGCTTTCCCCACTGTTGACAGTGAAGTGAATGAATGAATGTTGGTTTTCTACTTCAGTGTTAATTAGCTTCAGCTCCCAGTGCCTGAAGTGCAGGCTGCCTGGCCACGCTGTCCAAGCTGTTGCAGCCCTCTGCTGGTGTAGGGAGAGTGCAGCGACTCAGGTCTCTGGAGTCCCAGGAGGAGGCCATTAAGTCAGCTGCTCGTGAAAAATCTGAGGTCCTTAGAAGGCATACAAACCCTTGCAGCTACAGAGGAGTGTTTTTACATGCCCACCTTTTCCTAGGGGGAGAAGCATGAGCAGCGCACGCGCACACACACTCATCCCACCCAGGGCAAGGAGATGATTTAAGCACAATTACTTATATTGCTTTACTTACAAACTAAATATTCCTAGAATGGAGTCCCCTACAGTCAGTTGTCTCTCAGTGTCAAAAAATCTAAAACTAATCTTCTGTAAATAATATTTAATGAAAATTTTACTCTCTAAACATTTGAGGTGTTACTTAGTTATTACTGTCAGGGTAAATACAACGGATGAGTGCTAAATATTTATTTCCAACACATTTTTACTTAACCGCTGGTACTAGAAGTATAGCTGTCCACACCACAATCTGGCAATTATATTTTAAGTGATCTCTTTATCTGTCATCTACAAAGGGTACATTTCTAAGCACTATTTGAATTATGTCTTATCCCTTTAAAAGTCTTCCATACTGGTTTTTGTCATGGTAAAGTTTAACTACACAGTGACAAGGTGCTTCATGATGTGATCTTTTTTTACTTGCTTTGCCTCATTTCCTACCTCACTGTGCTTTAAGATTTTACTGTCCCTGTATGTGGCCTGCTTTCTTGTGGGGCATATGTACAGACCTGCACATGCTTACTTCTCCATCAACCCAGCCCCATCCACATCTGCCTGCCTCACAAGCCTCCCAAGGTTCTATTTCAGTGCTTTTCCTCTTCCCCACTCCTGCCCCGGGGCCACACCCAGGTTGGGCCATCCATTTGTGCTCCTGTTATAGCCCTGCACGAGCCAGGACACTTCAGTTTGTTAGTCTGGTTACAGTTTTTGTTTCTTAGAAATTGGCTGGTCACCATGACACGTAACTGGTCCCTGTAATGCATTTTTAAGAACCAATCCCCAATTGACAAGCCGATCTGCCTCTGTACTTCCTGCTTTCTTGGCCCAAATAAGCCTTAGACCACCAGGGATAAGGTCCTGATATTTTGGGAATGATCCCATTCAGTGCCTGTTGTCATAGAATAAATCTACCTCTAAATCCTGGGTGTCATTTTGGTGTTTCTGCTTGCCATTGCAATACTTATATAGCATTTATTATGTTATATCCTAATTTGTCTTTTGCCCCTGAAAAACTTCAGGCTAGGATTGTTTCTTTAGTCTTACTTTCATTTTGTGGAAGACAAATATTTACTAAATGAAAGACTAAATCTTTGAGCAAACTAGGGCACTGTAGCTAAGATGAAATACAGTTAACATCACAGATTAAATTTGTTTTTGCTGAAGTTTAGAGGAAAATTAGTCCTTCTAGACCAATCACTTATTGAATATACTTTTCATGATGAATCTATATTGAGGAAAGGGATGAGATAACAAATGGTAGAATTTTAGGCCCTGAGTGGACCTCATTTTAAAATGAGAAAACTGAAACCCAGAGTTTATTAGAAAATTTCATATTTCAACTAGGACCTGTCTTCTAGTGCTTTTTTTCTTCCTTGTTCCTTTCTTCCTATATTTTGCTATAGACTTAGCTAGGATTAGCAGATTTGACTTTTTATTTAGTTAGCAGTTGGGCTAACTAAATATAACTCTACACTCTAGGCATACCTTGGTGGAATTTTAAAGACAATGTGCAAAACTACAGCTAACCCAAACTGACTCACTTATAATTTACTTTGTAGAGTCTTGTGAACTAATCTGCCGTGCTCAGCTTCTTGAAAGGTACAACACTTAGCGGCACCAGTCAGAAGTGTACCCTATACTTCCTACTTGAGCTTCTGTCCTGAATCTTTTGCTTCCTTCCCTATTCTGGCTTAGAAAATACATAAGTACTTTCTACTTTTTACCTTTTGCTGTATGAAGGAAACTCTTACCTATGATCTCACTATTTTTTCCTCTTGAGTTCTACCCATAGTAACTGTAGATAGATCTACAGAAGTAGAAGTGAGAAGAGTTCCCTAGCTACAGCTTAGGGGAAATATTTTATTTTTTATTTGCTTATTATCAAAGTAATTAATGTTTATTCTAAAAGATAAAACTAGATAAAAATTCCTTAAGGGCTTTTAAGAACTATTTGTTAGTTTGTTTTTGTCTTTTTGAGACAAGGTTTCACTATGCAGTTCAGGCTGATCCTGAACTCACTTTGTAACCCTGGCTGGCCTCTAACTCCTTCTACCTCAGCCTCCCAAATGCTGGGATTACAGGAGTGCACCACCATGCCCAGCTAAAGAAATTTTTTTTTTATTTTACATTTTATTGGGCCAGGGATTTACCTCAGTGGCTTAAGCACCTGCCTGGCAAGCGCGAGGTTGTGAGTTCGATCCCTGGTACCAAAAAAAAATTTTTTTTTACATTTTATTATTTCTTACTATTCTTGCAGTAATGTGGATTGAACCCAAGGCCTTCGCACTGAGCTGTATGCTCTGCCCCCACCCGTGCTTTTTTTCCAAATCCATTTTACTTCAAGAATAAAAGAAAGAAAAAAGAAGAAAAAGAAAGAAAAACACTACAACAAAATTTCAAGACACATCAATCAAGGGGCAACAATGGTACATGCATTGCACATTGTCATCCCCAAACCATTCACCCACAACACAGGCCATCTGCATTCAGTTGTCCAAACAATACCAGCACAAATCTTTCTCTTCAGTGAACTCAGAGAAATCAGTAGTATAACTGTCTTAACTATTTTGTTATATACATGTACATACGTTTCTTTCAGCTTCTCATACTAATGAAACAATATGATGTTAACATGTGTCTTATTTCACTAATGAATATGTTCTCCAATTTTAGTATACGTGCTGCCAAAGTGAGCACAGCGAGTATGTTCTCAAGTTGCATCCATTTACCTATACAGTTCTCCAGTTTATCCTTCCTTATGGCTGGGTGGTACTC